>PVKS010005602.1:0-83972 GCA_004027875.1 Aplodontia rufa | reverse complement strand
AGCCAATTTATTTACCACTGTCCCTGTGGCCACTGAATGGTGCATAGTCAGTCCCTCAGCAACAGCAGCTGCAGCTGCAGCCACAGTGGCTGTCACAATAGCCGCTGTAAATCCGAAGTCCCTTCAGGTTTGATAGAGCTGAACGTTCTGGGCATTCACCTTCACTTTCACTGGAACAGGAATTGTTGCAGGGACACGGAGGAGGGAGGAGTCAGGAAATCCCTTCTAGCAGGAACAAAGCTCAGTAGGACTCTGTGTCATTTTGATGTCCCATCAGAAGCAGAAAGCTGACGCACAAGTTGTTCCGGAATTTTCTGGGGACCATCATTTTTCTGTGGAAAAACACAAATACTACCTGGACTCCAGATTAAGACCGGGTTGGGTCCATGCCATTGATTATTAATGGGATCCTTTCACATGACTTGTGCATAGGGTCGGCCACTAGGATGCCAATGGCGTTTGGCTGTGGGTATTATTGTTAACATCCAAAATTTAAAAATTTTAAGAATAAAGAGGTATGATTAAGTAGGTCTCATGGGGCAGTATACTCCCCCTTTTTGTTTTTAAGTAGATAATTTTTGATGGTGAGATATGTATGCTCTATAACGCCTTGACCTTTTTTAAAATCTGTATTTTGATTTAATCTTTATGAATTTTTTAATGTTCCCAATCACTTTAAACCTTTTGTACTCTTTACATATAGAATACACCTGTTAGAATTTTAGTTTTTAACAACCTTGCTTTTTTTTTTTAGTGAAGACCCAGATTAAAGCAATCTTAAATTATCTTTTTAGTTTCCAATCTATAAAAGCACATTTAATAAACCCAAATGTATATTACCTTATAGAACTTAATAAACAAGTGTCACCTTATAGAAACTAAATTAAGATACTGTTAACTTAGGTTATCCATGAAACCTCAGGATATTATAAAAATTTAAACCATCTTTTTTATTGAAGAAAAATCCTAGAAGTACTGAATGAAACACTCTAAACATTTATAGAACATTGTATTGGTTGACCACCTCCAAATAAAGAGAAAACTCCTTAGGAATTAACTTGGAGCCGCTTAGGCCTCTCAGCCGCTTGAATTTAAAAGTAACATTTTTTTTTTCAAGTCGGTTTAGGCGTTAGCTCTTGTAATTTGTATTGTAAAAGATGGCTATGGAGCAGATAATTAGTTGGTATCTCTTTCCTTTTTACCAAGGAGCTAAGCTGCAAAATGATAGAATGAGGCTTTTTTCTAGGGCATTTCTGGGTTATGCAGGCTGGTGGTGAACCTGGCATAACATGAGAATGAAGCTCCTGTCTGAATTAGTGGACATCCTTTAAAATTAAGGGAGGCTTGCAACCTTTTAGCCATCGCTCTAACCTTCAGGCTCCCATGGATACCATGGGGCGGGGCGGCTGCCCTGAGGGTCAGAGGCAGGTGTGGTATGCAGCAAGCTCCTGAGAGAAGGTGACCCACCTTTAGCAGGCCATAGGGCCAAGCCAAAAAGAGAAAATGCCCCGAGGCTGGGGAGATCCCCAGATTGTACTTGAGCTTCCCTAAGGAGCTGCTCAATTTTGTCCCGTGTGTCCCAATCAAATAAGTTACTTTCAGGTAGCCAGAGGGCCACCCTAATCAGAGAAATAAGGGATCCTGCAGCAAGGAGAGGCCCAAACACTGGGGCCCAAAAGTTTTTGGCTGACATGGGGAACAGGGGGAAGAGAGAAGGAGCCCAAGAATGTTGAGGTAAAGAAAGTGAGCCCTAAGGCTAGGGCGTTGGGCTTATGCACTTGAATTAAAAAGGAGAGAGCGTGGGGCCCTTGGACCAGGGTGGGGGCTTTCGCAGGCAAATAGGGAGAAATTAAAAGCAAGGAAGCTGGGTCCCTAATACCTGGGCACTGGAAAAAATTGGAGCCCTAACCAGGGCGGGGGCTTTCGAAGCCGACTAGGGACAAATTAAAAGGAAAAAGATGGGGCCCTAAGACCAGGGCGGTGGGCTTACTCAGCCGAATGGGGAGAAATTAAAAGGAAAAAAGATGGTGCCCTAAAACCAGTGCGCCGGGGGGCAACTCACCGAAGCCAGAAGTTATTCAATGTCTTCCTGGCGGGCAATGTCCTGACGGCAGGAGTGAGAGATTCCTCACACGGGTCACCACGGGGCGCTGTATTGTCCCCCCGGTAGCCGATCAGAAGGAGGGTGAGTGCTGACGGCTGGAACCCGGGTCCCCCCTCGTCCGGGGACCCCTTCCCTCCCAGCCAGGGAAACGAGGCAACCACACGCAGCTGATGGCAGCTCAGAATCCGTTTATTACTAAGGCACACGGGTTTTTATAGAGGAGGAGGGGAGACAGCCAAGGAATCAATAATCCTTCTAAGGGAGTTGCCAGGTGTTATGTAGATTTCAGTACAGACCAAAAAAACTAGGGTACAGATAAAAACTAGGGAATAACCTGTTGTTAAGACATTTTAACCCACCCTAATCTTTAACAAAGCACGACCTAGCAGCCCTTCCAGAAGGAGCTTATGCAAATAGTCATAAGATCACTCTAGGGCAGCTGATATAATGGAGGTGAAGGTCAGACCCCAATAATTGTCACAAGGTCACTCTAGGGCAGCTGATGAAATAGAATGAAGGTCAGACTCCAACATTTTGCATGTTCTTATCACAAAGAAATGGTAAGTGTTTGAGATGATGGATAACCTAAAAAAGCTGAATTAATCATTACACAATGCATACACGTTCCAAAATTTCACACTGTATCCACAAATATCTGTAATTAGTATTTATTTGCTAATTTAAAATAAATATTAAAAATCCCTTACTATCATTTTAACACGGTTTTAGGAAGGAGCAGAGACAAATTCCTGTTTTCAATCTGCACTCTTTATCTGGAAATGACTCCATTCTTATATTACCAGATTTCATTCCTCCTACACATTTTTCTTTAGGTTCTTAGTAGATTAGTCAGCCTAGAGAAAGACCTTCTACATGATTTATGGAAACTTGCCCAAGCCCTACAAAAGGACACTTTCTTCTTATGCCTAAAAGGGAAATAGTTCAGAGTATCCTTCTGCAATTTATTCAATTAAAAAGTATTACTTATCAACTTATAATATGCTTTATGACTGATAATATGCTCAGCAATTTTGCATTCTTTATTTCACCTGTTTTTAAAAAAATGACACTATGTATCATTTTATTGTGCAAATAATGAAACTGAAATGTTACTTTCCACAAACAATGTCAGTAAGTAGCTGACCTAAAAGCTACCTGGCCTCCTGGATTTCAATTCTTTATACTCACTTTATTTTTTTGCTTAACACCTAAGAGCTATTTGGACACTGATAGGTATTTCTGCTCTTTCTTAAAGGAACAGATTTTCTGTCACTTGCACGTTGCACACACATGCATGAAATGCATATGTATTCTTATTCCCTGAGTGATTGAGAGCAAATTGGACAACCGACATGTGCTTTTATCTTTAAATACTTTAGAACATATTTTCTAAGTTTAAGTAAAAACCATACTATGCTTATCAAATCATAAAATGTAACAATGGGACAACATTATTATATAATTAACAGCCTAAGTTCAAATGCCATCAGTCATCCTATTAACATTTTTCACAACTTTTATATGCTCTTCCCTTAAGAGGTAACCTTACAGTATCCATTCCACTAGTTCCAGCTGTTTTCTCTTTTGTTTGTTTCACTTTGAAGCATTTTTGTGATTATTTTTTACATATTTAGATTCAGAAATGATAGCAAAGGAAAGGTAAGCTAGAAGACTATTTGAGTAATCTATTTGTGACAGGCAGATTAAAGACTCTTATGGGTATGTAAAATATTTTTTAAGAGAGAGGGACAGTGAGAGAGAGAGAGAGAGAGAGAGAATCAATTTTTTTAAATTTAGTTTTTCACATGGCTTTCATTGCTCCAAGGCTTTGTTGTGTACATGGTGCTGGGGTTTGAACTCATGTACTTGCGCATGCCGGACAAGCACCATAACTGTAACTGCTGAGCCATCGCTCCAGCCCAGGTATGTAAATTTTAATCCCTAGAATCTCTAGATATTGTACCTTAGATGGTAAAATAAACTCTATTGATTAGGACCTTGGAATGTGGAGATTGACCTGAATAATCCCAGTGGTCACACTTTATTACACAGACCCTTAAAGAGAACTTCCTTATCTGTGGTAAGAGAAAGATACTTGAGGATAGAAACTGGGCCATAGAGATGTTTTACTGCTAGTTTTGAAGATTGAGCAAGGAGACCACAAGCTAAGGAATGTAGGTGACCTCCAGAAAGTGGAAAAGGATGGAAGTGGAACCTACAGAAACGAACACGTCCTCACTGATCCTCTGACTTTATCTTGGTAAAACCCATGGCAGATTTCTGACTTACAGAATGGAAAGGAAATGAATTTTTGTTGTTTTCGGCTATTAAGTTATTGACAATTTGTTATGACAGCATTAAGAAGTAAATATACAAATATTTAAAAGACAATGAAAAGGAAAGACAGTGATAAGGTGAAAAAGATATTTTGGAAGTAGAATTAACAGGAGTTGATAATTCATGAAACATAGGTGAGAGATGGGGAAAGGACAAAGATTGGGAGGATTCAAAGACTTCCCTCGTATTTCAGGCTTGAGCAATATTTATGTACTGAGAAGTGGTGATTTAGTCAGCATTTCATCCCTGTGACCAAAGACCCAAAAAGAACAGTGTAGGGGAGAAAAATATCTAGTTTAGCTCATAGTTTCAGAGCTTCAGTCCATGTTCAGCTGACTCCATAACTCTGGGTCCAAGATGAGGCAGAACATCATGGTGGAAAGGCAAGGTGTAGGTAAGCAGCTGAGGACACGATGGCCAGGAAGCACAGAGAGAGACAAAGAGAGAAAAAGAGAGAGAAAGAGAGAAAGAGAGAGAGAGTGAGTTCTGCTCGCCAGGGACAAAATCTGAACTGCATGCTCACACTTGTGGTGACCCACTTTCTCCAGCCACACCTACTTATTTAAATCCATACCAGTGGATTAATCCATTGATTGGTTTTACCTTTCCAAATTTAATAATTTCCTCTGGATAATTCTTGCATTATACCATAGTGAGCTTTTGGGAAATACCTTATATCTAAACAGTAACAAGTGGGTTGTTGCCCTAATAAATCCTTAAAACCATGGATGTGGCTTTGGCATTGGGTAATGCATAGAGGCTGTAAGAGTTGTGATGTGCATGTTAGAAAAGGTCTGGATTACCTGGTGGTGATGTTATTTACTGCGACTGGCCATACAAGAGGGAGGGAAAAGAGAAGTTTAGTTTTATACATACTGAGTTGTAGGTACTGATATCATTCTAGTGGAGTAGGCAGTTGGCTCAGATCTGTAGATTAAGATCTCAGAAATGAAATTATAGACAGAGATTTATAGTTTTCAGACTCATCAACCCATAAATATAACCAAAGTGGGTATCAGTGAGTTTGACACTAATGGGTAATTGATAAGGAAAAGCAGCTTATATTAACAAAACCCATTTGAATAACTGATTATGTAGGAGATGAAAGGATAGTATTTTGGAATGAATATGAATTGATAGATGGATTGAGAGAATAAACTGAACATGGTTTAAATAATCAGTGTCAGAGAGGATGAGAAAAAAATTGGGAAAAGATGATTTCTAGAATGATATCTTTGTAGAGATGGTGTTAGTTGAATTGGGCATAGGAAGAGATACAAGTCTTGTTCATAGAGAGGCTCTCATCATTATTTATGGAAAGTAAAAAGAAGAAAAGATGGTACAACAAATTACCAATATACAGTAGATCATACTTGTGAAAGCATGGCTCTGGAAAAAGGTAGCTGGAGTTAGAGCTATTATAATTTATTTACTATGTGTGGACTCTATAGCCTTTCTAGCTGTTTGGTTATGGGCAAGTTATTTTACTTCTGTGTAATTTAGTTTCCTATTTATAGCATGCTGGTACTAATTTTACTCATCTCATTAAGCTAATGTGAGGATTAAATGAGTTATTATCTTGTCAAATATTTGGACTTTTGTCTATATGGAGGACATACAATTAATATTTGCTATTTCTATAAGTGTAAAGTTCCATTTATTTATGTCTTTTTATGCTTTCCAAATTTAGTCTTTAGGGATTTTGAGAGCAGAAAAAAATACTATTGACTTTTACAAAATGGGAAGATATATGCACAATCATAGTTTAGCTTGGTAGTATCCTTTAGCAACGTGTTTGGAGCCAGTCTGATCTATGTTCACTCTTTGGATAACTGGTTTGGTAACTATTTAAAGAAAGGAAACATGCTTTAATTTCTCCAAAACTAATCTTCCAAACTGATGGGATTGATTCATGTGATTTGTTGGCTAGTTTATAAATGTAGGATATTTTGATTTTATTCCATGTTTATAAGTCCATTGGGTTAAATGGTAAAAACATAAAGTTACTTGAATGCATTTCTTCCTTCCTTTCCCAGCACAGATACCCCGTATTCTTTATCTTTGATCCATATGATTATGCAAAATTCTGGATAGCTCGTTCTTTAGTCTTTGATGCATGCTCTACTTTGATATGATTACATTGTTATATATTATTTATTATGCTCCAGTATGCAACTTTGTGCTGAGTAAAAAGTAGAGATGAATAAAATGCCTACTCCATTACACTGATATAAGAAGCCTAACAGAATAAGCAGATGAGAGTAGGCAGCTCAGAATTTTTTTTCTATGGTGAAGTTTTGTGTTCTTCTGTTGTTTTATTCATTTATTCAGTAAATATTTTGGGCAAACTCTGTGTTTTCTTCATAGCAATAGGGAATATCTATTGATTAAAATTTTTGTGTTTTTCATTATAGTGGTTAAATTACTAAGTGCTGCATAGTTTACCCTAATATTCAAATCTAGTATTATGTTTAATATTTATACCAGGCAATGATGTAAGGAGGGCATTCTTTGTTACCTTGAAATTGCTAAGCATTCAATAAATATTTGCTGTGGGTTATTACAAGATTTTATTGCCTTTTAAACACAATTCAAAGATGTTTAGTTTGAGCCCTGTTATAAACTATGTAGCACTCAGCACTTTTTAAAGATTTTTGGCCTTGGCTGTCTTTTCTGTAACAAATAGGGGACTTGTAAATTATCACAAAGTTTGCTTTGCCATTCATCACATTGCATGAAGTTGATTACATTTACTTATAAATTACATTTATCAGTTCCAATTTGACTGGAATTTTGGGATTGCCCTGAATTTGCAGGTTGATAATCTTATATGAACAGACTCCAAAATTCAGCTGTCTTCATTGTTCTGATTATCCAATGGGTGGTCAGTTAGAGTGTGTGGAAGACAGGATGGGCTTATGATTTGGGTACATCCAGTGTTTCCTGGAGCTGTTCTTGCCAGTCTATTTGGGAACAGTGCAGGTAAATTTGGACAGATATCTACCACAGCACTTGATGCTGTAAGTGAAGAATGCTGATGGTGTCAGTGGACCTGGTGAATTTAATTATTTAAGAAACTCTGAGCTGCCGAAGTGTTTCATGTTTATTTTATCTTTCGTTGAAAAGTAGTTAGAGAAATGGATTTGGATTTTGTGCACAAAATCCCAGTATAGATCATTACTGACATTTAGAATTAAGTTTGGCATGCCTGAAATCTAGAGGAAAGGGACCCCCAGATACTTGTTGAGTGACGTGCTGTATTTGGCCTTAGGATGGCAGTGACTTTCATGCCCATTTTTTTTTTCCATCAGTGAAAATTTAAGACCTATAATAGCAGGAGATGGTCTTTCTATTTGTTGCTTTTCCCTAATACCTTGTATGTGATGATAGGAGCCATTCAATAGGAATTTATTATGTAAAATAAGAACAGAATATATACACATTTTATATTATTTTGTTAAAATCTTGTAAGGTTGTTCAAAAATAAAAAATAAAAAAAGAAAAAAGAAGGAAAAAAAAAATAAGAACATGTAAAAATCCTAATCACAGGCCAAGGATATTGGCAATGAAAGGCACTCTTAGATAATTTTTGTAGATAGGAAAGTTGAAGCTCAGAATGGTCATGGTGCTCACTGGAAGAGGGCTGTCACCATTTTTATGGACAAAGCAAAGAACACAATGTCTTGACAACACCCATAGCATACAAGATTAGCATATTGGATAAGAATACCATATTTTAATGATATTGCAGCCTTTGAAGGTAAATGGATGGTTATGGAAGAAATTATGCTTAGTAAAATCAGCTTAACACAGAGAACCAAGGGTTGAATGTCTCCACTCATCTGTGGAGGTTGGAACTAGACCCTGGCCATTCAAAAAGGTGGTCTATTATCATGTGTTAAATCCAGATGAGGTGTAAGGTTATACAGCCTAACACATTATTAGAGATATTGTGGTAAGGGAAGGGAGGGATACGAGTGGGAACCTGGGGGGGCACTCCTGGGGGTAAATCTAGTATCCAGAAACTACACACATTTTATATTATTTTGGTAAAAATTTGTATGATTGTTCAAACATAAAAATAAAAATAAATAAATAATATATCTAGGGGAAAAAAAGAATGCCATTTTTTTTAAAGATTTGTGCAAGTAAAACCCATCAGACATAAGGCTGAGCTAGTAAAATATCAGAAGATTTAAAAAGTTATTTAAGAATGTACTAGAGGAGCAGGATGGAAGAGGGAAGGAAAGAAGTGCTGGCTGGGGATTAGCTGATGTAACCAAGGGCATTTATAGACTGATTTTGTCTGACACAGCAGAAACATTATGAACAAAAGTGAAGGGCAGGGGAGGAAGTCAGAGGATTAGAGATATTGCCGTATGAATCTTCAGGCAGCTACCAACATGGAGATCAAGACATGTTTTTACTGATAAGCAAGGGCAATGCACAGATCAAAACTTTGATCATGAGAAATTTTAATTACTCAGATATTGATCAGAATACCTGGGAATCAAATACAGAAGGCAGAGTTTGAGAATGACTGGATTTCTTAGATTTGCACTGGGGGACCTGACTGTTCTTAGATTTGTGGTCAGTTGCTATTCTGAACACATCCTAGGAAAAAAGCCAACTATGATAATGGGTTAGACTTTGAGGAATGTCAGTGACCGCAATATTATTAGATTTTAAATGCTAAGTGGAAGAAACATTAAAGGACGTTGATTCTGAAGGAATGTGCAGAAAGCCCTAAGGACCTTTGAAATTTTATAATGTGAAGGGGAAGAGGAGAAGAATATTTAAAGGTGAGTTGAAGTACTTCTTCAGATCAATAAAGAAAATTAAACCTCTGTAATGATCTCAGACCAGAAATATAGTCTCAGAGTTAGGAATTGCTCCAACATATAAGGTTTATCTCTGGCCTTTGAAAAATAACATCTGTGAATTGGTTGCATGTGTTTGTTTGGGAAAATGGGCATTTATTTAGGTCTTGATCTCTGTGGGTAGTGGCAGAGCAATGAGGGGCCTCTAATTTAGGTCCTTGAAGTGTTTCACCAAGAAGTGGTGATGGCTCTGCAACCATGCTCTCCCAGGATTGTCTCATTTCCTGCATTTCTTCTGCAAAGATACCAGAATGCTCTTTCTAAAAAGCAAGTTTAATGGTTTCTATTCTTTGATGTGCTCTTACTATCTTTGTATGACAAAGACAATTTTCTAAAATTTGGTCTTTGCTTGCTTCTTTGATCTCCATGTTTGTTGTTTTTGTATGATTTTTTTGTGTTCCAGCCACATCTATTTTACTTTGTAATATTTAGACTTACAAAAATATTTGCAAAGACCAATAGGGAGTTTACATACATTATCCATCCATTTAGCATTCTACTTTACTATGATATGTCTATTGAAACCAAGAAACAGATATGGTACATTACTAGTAATTAAACTATACTTCATGCAGGTTTCACCAGTTTTTCCACTAATGTCCTTTTTCTGTTCCAGGGTCTCATCCAGGATAGCACATTGCACTTAGTGATGGTGTCTTCTTCGTTTCTTTTGATTTGTGACTGTATTTCCCCTGTGTTTGAGGAATGCTAGTCAGACATTTTTAGAATGTGCCTCCCTTTGGGTATGTCTTATGTTTCCCCTAAATAGATTGGAATTGTGGGGTCTTATGAGAAATATTACAGAAGAGAAATGCCTTTGTCATTATATAACATCAAGGGGAATATATTATCAACATAACATCCCATCAGTGCCATTAAGGTTGACCAGCTGCAAAAGGTAGTATTTGCCAGATTTCTCTGTTGTAAAGTTACTAGTTTCCCCTTTCCATATTCTATTCTCTGAAATTGAGTTACTATGTCTGCCCACACTCAAAGGTGATGGGGATAGACTGAATTCTGTCTCTAGGAAGAAAGAATAACTATATTTATTACTTGAATTCTCCTGTAAGAATGATTTATATCCTTTCCTCAATCTATCTATCTAATCTATCTTCTATCTATCATCTGTCTTTGTAACCATCAATTGCTCTCAGTATGGTTTTATGAATATTCATTTTATATTTTGGATTATGATACAATATTGCATTCATTACATTTGCACTAAATTTGTTATGGCTTTCACCATTAAGAGCATGAAATGTTGGGCTCAGACTTTTGCTATTTGGATTAATAAGAACTCAGTTGCTACTAAAACCATTCTCAGTCTTGCTTAAGCCAAAAAAAAATAGAAATTTATTTTAAGGAAAAAGGAGTATCTCCCAGAATCTTGAGCCAGAACACAGTTGGTATCAGAGGATGGGACTTGATATCTAGAAGGTGATCAAGTCTCTTACTTCTCTCTTCTGTATACCCTGTGCATCTCATTTACTTCTTCCCATGCAACCTTGGGTCATGTGCTGGGATATAGCTGCTATGTCAGAGTAACTAAATTTATGTGTTAAAATGTATGGTCATATAATTAGATTTGAATTTCTGAGTGTCCTATATTAAAGTTATTTGGAAAAAATCATATTTGCCTGACTTAGTTTAAATGTGCATATCTGGTCTAAGATGTTATCTGGTATGTGCTGAGGGTCGTGAAGTATAGACTTGGTGCCTCAATCCACCTTTGTTGATGTGGATTATGGACACATTTCCCAAAGCAGGGTTTTCTTTAGCTCACCATATGCCCCTAAAGAGTAACATCTATGGCTGATGAGTGGTGGCTCCTCTACCTTCAGTGGGTCTGTATCCTTGCTCCACACAGAAAACTCATCTGTGCTTTACCTATTTTTGGACTTCACTCTGCATGCCTTCTTGTCCTAGTTACATTCTTATCTGATAATCCATATATCATTGACAAATATAGTTTAATATTTATCAGACCATACCTTTGGATATATATATTCCCCTCAAGACCCTATGCCTCTTCAGATAGCTTTCATATGCAGTTCATCTTACTAAGACCTAATGTAGTTTTTAACACATTATAGATTCAATGAATGATTTCAAATGAATAAATAAGTGACCAAGTATTAGTAGTACACATTTTAAATTATAGCAGGTTTGAAAGCATTGACATTAAAGTGTAAAATTAATTGAATTTTAGCTAAAAAACACATTAATATTTGCTAATAAAAGATAAAGGGATTTTTTTCCCTCTATCACTATCCACAAAGAAGCTTAGAAAACAAGATGCCTTAAAAGACAATGAAAGCTCTTTAATGGTGGGAAGAATTGGGAGGATTCAAAGAAAAAATATGAACAATTTTTTAGAGATAAGTGAAAGAAAAAAACCATGGAGTATTAATTTGTAGCACCTAATTCAATCTGCAAGAAAGATTTCTTAAATTGTATTTGTAGGAGACAGACGGGAATAAAGAAAATTGGTTTTCTGAAAAATAAGACTAGGGAATTAGAGACACTGGCAAAGCAGAGGGAAATTTGTTCAACAGCTGCATTTGCTTTGGTCTTTGCAGATCTAAGTAGAGATGAGAATTCACTTAAAATAGCCCTTTTTTTGAAGTACACAAACCACAACTGAAGATATGTGGATGATTAAGAAAGGAAGGATGAAGGAAACACAAATTCAAAGTCTTACAGCTCTGCCCAGGCGCCTTGAGTTCACTGGAGGCCCTCACTTCCTGCACACAGATAAAAACTGGTCTGGCTTATTCACTACCCAGTCACAGAGCAATGATCCAGCATGTTTTGGAGGACCCTAGTTACAATTCTCATCCTACTGTGGTTTACTTCAGAATGTCATCCTGGAAAGTGTGTAGACTGATTAATCAGAGCAGGTAATTGGATTCCTAGGTAGGATTGGAGATGTAGATTTAGATTATAGTAGCATGTCAATTTAAATTACAACTTTGACAGAAGTATTTAATTAATATAAGGAGAATAAAAGGAGAGTAAAATAAGCAGTAGATCAAGAGAGAATCTAGGAGAAATCCTCATTTCAGAGTCAGGCAGGGCAGAGGGGATTAAAAAGGCTAAGAAAGAATGTCCACCAGGCATGAGAAGATTAAGGAGTTAATATCACAGATACAGAAGGAATAGAGGATCTCAAGGAGGAAAGCCGTCAAGTGCCACAAAGATTAAGCAAGACTGTTTCAGAAGTTTCCTTTGTATCAAATATTATTATATCCATTGATAGTATATCATTTTGGCTGATTATTTTACCAAGAGATTCATGACTTTGATTTTATTCATTTTTATTTTTATTAAAACTCAGCTGGCTTTTTAAGACCTTAATTACAATATTATTGATATAGAATTACTTAGAAAACATTGTCTCATACTTTTAAAAATTATAATATTTTTGCTTATATTAGTTTTTCTTAATATAGCTACCAACCACTTCTTAAAAAGATCAGCTATCAGCTAGGAATAATTTATAGCATTATACTCCCAGTCCATGTTTCAGAAAACAATATTGGTGGTGATAGTTTTTCTTTATGAGTTTGACTTTTTTCCCCCAGTGGTGGGGATTGAACTCAGGGGTGCTCTACCACTGAAATACATCCCCAGTTGTTATTGAGATAAAGTCTTGCTAAGTTGCCCAGGCAGGCTTCAAACTTTCAATCTTTCTACCTTATCCTCCTGAGTTGTAGGGAATGCATAATGAAATTGATTTATTTTAGCTATGAAGGCAACTGGGTATTGATTAAAGAAAGTCTCAGTACTGTCATTTTATATCTGCAGAATCTTGAACAAGATCCTCCTTTCTACCTGTGTATATGGAAGTACCTATTACATGCAAAGCCTTTCTTATCGACACTGAGGACAGAAAAACTTAAAACCCAAATTCTACCTTCAAAAAATTTAATGAGGGGCTGGAGCTGTGGCTTGGCGGTTATGGCGCATGCCTGGCATGTGCAAGTACATGGGTTCAAACCCCAGCACCCATGTATACAACTAAGTGTTGGAGCAATGAAAGCCATGTGAAAGGCTCAATAAAAATTGATTCTCTCTCTCTCTCTCTCTCTCTCTCACTGTCCTTCTCTCTTTAAGAAAAAAGAAATCGTTTAATGAGGGTTTATGTAATTAAAATAAATAATATTAACACAGTTTAAGAAATTCTGACAGAGATGTGTATAAAACATTATTCATCGGGGAAGCAGAGGGATGGCCAGTACCCCTCCATTAACAAGAAGAGAAGGAAGGAGGTGGAGGAGGAGAGAAAAAATATATCACAAATGAAACTCATAAATAATGTAAATAACCAAAACAAGACTTCCTAGTGGAAGTCAAATTATAATTTAATAGTATTTCACTAGGGTTGGGGATGTCCTTGAAAGAAGCATATTTCTGTAATGGGAATTATGAAACCTTGGAAGAAATGTGTAGATGTGAACTGTCTCCTAAGTTAGCCAATAACCATACACAGCTATGTAAGTTTAAATGACTTAACATTAACTAAAATTTTTAAAAAATTTTCAGTCACATAAGTTACAGTCCAAAAGTTCAATGTTGATTGTGGCAATCATATTGGACATATTGGACATATTGGATATAGAGAATTTTCATCATTACAGAAAACTGTATCAGGGCTGGGGATGTAGCTCAGTAGTACTTCATTTGCCTGGATTGCAAAAAGCCATGGGTTCAATGCCCTTTACTGCAATAAATAAATAAATAAATAAATAATAAAATAAAATAAAAGTTCTTCTAGACTAAACATATTAAACTTTAACAATCATGTTGGGGTAGAAAGCACATCATTTGGGGTGAATGACTCATGATTTATATATTGACACATATAATGAGAAATAAGCAGTAAGATAAATTATAATAATTAAATTAATACCTAACTTTGATTAAACACCTGTATCTCTTCTTGCTTCTATCTCATACTCACTGGAATTATTATTTTCATTTATGAAATTGGAGTTCAGAGAAGGTGAGTGCCTTTTACAAGGTTATTTGCATGATGAATGGGTTGAAGTAGAAGACTGGTCCTAAAGGGAGTGGAAGTTTAAGTTTAGATTGTGTATGTTAGACAGTGGGGGAAAAATGAAAGTTCTGTGTAAGAATGTGATGAGTTAGGAACTGTGTTTGAGGAAAAATATTTTTGTGGTGATGACTAATGATAGCATGTCTTCAATCAATGCAGAAGTCATTATCAGATACCAAGATTGGACCTCAGAATTCTAGAGTTAATTGAGTTCTCAGAAGAATCTTATTATAGGTTGTAACAAAAGAAAAGCTACTGGGTTGGAGTATCAGGAAAATTGCATAGGTTATCTATAGGTAGGAGTATTTTTTAAGCTACAGACATATCGTGTCTCATAAATATACTAATCCATGATACTTATGGACTGTAAAATTCCTCCTCTATTTGTAGATTTTACAATGATCTCACACATACACAGATAGCATCTCAAAGTAATCACTAATGTTGCAAAGCAAAAGTTTTATTTTAACATGTTGTTTGGTCAAACTTTACCATTTTAACATTGACTTTTTATGAATTACTTTAACAAATATTTCTGTAAGCCAACTGTGGCAGGCAGTATAGATTCAATGGCTTAGTAGAGGATACAAAAAAGAAATCAAGCAATCACAATACTCAGTAAAAGCTGCAATGGCTATTTATTCCCTTGTGGAAGCACAAACCTGAATGCTGAGCTATGAATTACTAAGATATTGAATGATGATAGTCTATCATGTCTCAGTGCAGCTGGATTGTTCTTATTCTCCTTGTATACTTATAAATTCTCCTTAGGTTATAAAAATGTATTATTTATGAAATATTGCTTACAAGGGAGAGATATAACTTTAGTAAATATTGAAAACTGTGGTTAATATTGGAGTTTATGCCAGGAAACGCATTACTCTCAACATGAATATAATTTGAGCAAAGAAGAACCTGAAAAATTATCTATTTATGAATGTAGGCATTCACAAAGTTTTCAGGACATAAGCGTGTACAAGTCTTTGGTTAGTGTCAAGGATCTATTGAGAGAGTGTTAAATATCTTAAACTGCTCTGTTTGGACTTCTAAAACAAATTCCATATGAGATGGTAGTAAAAGTTCTTTAACAATAAAAGATGGATTTGGGTATTTGAGGCTGTCTAAATATTGTTGGCCTAAATACACTATATAGCATTTCTTCTCAGTATCCTGCCAGCTATTTGGATACTTACTCAAAGAAGTAGAAGCAGGTCTCTTATGATCTTAGTCACTAAGCTTTGAAGAATTTTGTTGCAATTCAAAAATAATTGAAATACATATTTTAGTTCAAATAACAGCCATCGATATTTTTCTGCTATTAAAATATTATTCAGGCTTCTGGTGTGGCCAGCATACTGTTGATACTGTGATAGCAATATCAACCCAACTCATTCACAGATAATAGGTATAGACACTGAAAAAATATTTTTTTAAAAACCAAGTATTCAATGAAACTTGAGAACAAATCAAAGCAGACACATATCAGAGTAGTGTCCATCCTTGGATGAAGGGGAAAGCAATGTGTGGATTTATACTCTCCTGGCATTTAGCCTGAGAGTTTTCTTTATTCTTTGCCAAGAAGAACAACTGAAAATTGCAGTTTAATTGGCTTCAAGAACCAAAAGAGAGAGTTCAGGGCAATAGTAACTGCTGGAAGGTGAAGGGGGAGAATCCTGGAAAGAAAAGTACCAAGGTAGGGGAACAAAACTTTGGTTTATAAACTGTACCTAAACCTCTGGCTGCCTCTTGAACCAGGTGTAAGTGGGTCAAAATGGAAATATCTCAGTTAAGCCTTAAGGAAAAACTGCCTAGAGCAAATGAAACAAATTTGCGGTTTGAGTCTAGCCAAATTTAATTGACTGCTGAAACACACACACACACACACACACACACACACACACACCACATGTGTACAAATCCAACATTCTTCAGAGAATATAATAAAATGAAAAGTGTTTACAATATATTGTTTACAATTCCAGAATGCAATGTGAAATCAATCTTGACACATTGCAAAGCAGTAAAACATGATGCATGTGAAAGAGAAAAAAACAAAACCAACCAAACTGTTGATAATAATGCAAACATCTGCTAGATATTTACACTAGAGTGGCCCAGATATTGTGATTAGTAAAGAGTGTTTTTTAAATTAGTTATCATGAGTTAAATTGCAGCCTTCACAAATGATGCATATTGAAGTCGTATTCCGCAGGACTTCAGAATGTAACTGTATTTGGAAACAGGGTCTTTATAAAAGTAAATAATTTTACTTGATAAAAGTAACCAAGCCAAAATTAGATCATTAGTATGCACCCTAGACCAATTGCCAGGTATCCTTATAAAAAGGAATTTGAGCACATGGAGAGACACAGGGAGAACAATAACATGAACATGAAGTCAGACATTGGAATAATGTCTCTAGAAGTGATGTGATATGAAACATTCCCTGAAAATCACCAGAGGCTAGGAGAGATTCTGCCTTATAGACCTCAGAAGAAATCAGTTCTGTTGATAACTTGATTTCAGATTCCTAGCATCCAGGATGGTGAGACCATGCATTTTGTTGCTTGAACTACTTAGTTTGTGTTGCTGTTATGGAAGTCCTGGAAAATTAATATGCTCTCTATAACTGTTCTCAAATATGCAAAATAATAAGCTTACAATGAACAAAAGATGAAATCGTAGCTGAGATACCAAATCACAGCTGATCTGCCACCATAACCAAAAATGCTGTAACATTGTGGGAAACTATCTTTCACTCGCCTTCCTTCCTTCTCTCTTTCCCTTTTCCCTTTCACTTCCTGTTTTTTTCTCTCTCATTGTCCCCTCCATCTCCCTCTGTCTCCCTTTTCTCTTACTTCTTTCTTCTCCTTTTTTCCTTCCTTCCTCTCTGTATTTCTTCTTTTTTATTTTTGGTTGACAAATTTTATATGTTTATCATGCATTGCCTGATATTTTGAAATACAGATACTTCATGGAATGGCTAAATTCAGCTAATTGACATGTATATTAACTCACATGCATTTTTTTTTTTGGTAAGAACACTTGAAATCTACACTTAGTAGTTTTCAAGATAATAACAAACTGTTTCTAACTGTAGTCACTGTGTTTTACAAAGGTAATCCTTTTTAGTTGAAGGTAATCCTATTTATTTGAAGTTTTTGTGACCTTTGATCAACCTCTCCCCACCAGCTTCCAAATCCTAGAATAGTAGGTACTATTCTACTCTCTGCCTCTTAATCTGGATATTTTAGATTCCACATATTAATGAGATCAATTTGTCGTTCTGTGACTGACTTCTTTCACTTAATATAGTCTTCTAAGTTCATCCACATTGTCCCAAATGACAGGATTTCCATTGAGTATAATATACCATTCTTTTTATTTATCTGTGGATGGGTATTTGAGTTGATTCTACATTTTGACTATTATGGATAATGGTGCAGTAAACATGGGAACGCATCTATCTCACTGACAACGACTAGAAGAATATAGGACATATACCCCAGCCATTCTTTTCAACAAATGTTGTTAACAACTGGATATTCCCATGAAATCAGGAGAATGCAATTATACCCTTATTTTAAAGTGCATTACCAAAGACTTCATCAAGAAGGCATTACTTTGTAAAAATAATTGTGCCTTGTGACAAATCTTTGAAATTCAGGAACACTATGACAATTAACAGGAAATTTGACCGTGTCATGGCCATTGCTGGAGATATTAAAACCCTATCCTCAGCAATGGTAGAATAATTATAACAAAATAATCAATGCTCCGTATACCAATACAGACTTTATGATGAATCATAAAGCAAGTTCATTCTCAGTCCATATGTGACCTTAAAGCTGAGTGTGTATCTTGTGGGCAGCATACACTTGGGTCGTGTTTCTTTCTTTTTTTTTTTTTTTTAATTTTTTATTTTTGAACAACCTTACAAGATTTTGACAAAATAATATAAAATGTGTATAAAATGTGAACATATTCTGGATATTGCAATTATCCCCAGGAGTGCCCCCCCATTACCCTCCCTTATCCCTCCCTTCCCCTTCCCATTATAACACTAAAAAAGTATTAGATTGTAAAGCATTACATCTTATCTGGACTTAACTCGTGTTACTAGACCAACTTTCTCATTGTCTAGGGTCTAGACCCCACCTCCACAGATGAGTGGAGACAGTTGGGTCGTGTTTCTTTATCCATCCAAATACTCTATGTCATTTAATTGGAGAATTTTACACACTTAATTCAAGATAATAAATTATAGGTAAGGACTTACTACTGACATTTTAGTATTTTTCCCTGATTATTTTATAAAGTGTGTGTTCCTTTCTTCCTACCTTTTGGCTTCCTGTTATTGCTCTGAGTGGTTATTAAACCACAGCCATTAAGTTTTGTAGTATGTGGCTAAGCAGGCTTTAGATGGAATTTAAGATTTTAAATGCTTATACTAAAATTTTCGAAAGAAATCTATAGCTGTAAAGGCCTATCTGAGAATTTTTAAAAGTTACAATAAAATACCTAAATTTCCACCTTAAGAAGCTTAAAATGAACGGAGAAAAGGTATCAAAATAGAAAGAAATGGAGATGAGAACTGAAAGCAATGAAAAATCTATAAAGAAATCAATGAAATGTAAAAAAGATAAAATTAAAAAGTTGGATCTTCTGAATTTGCTTTTCAGACCTTAACTGTGTCCTTACTCTGACACTAGAATCTGGGAAGATACTCTTTCCAGGATCCCAGGGCCTGTAAACCAGGCAATTTTGAAGGGAAGAAGCACTGGTGAGCAGGATCAGATAGGGCACTGGCCCATAGAGCAGCCACCTGCATCCTGGGCCAGGAATGACTATGGGAGGACAGGAAATCCATCTGTAAATTTATAATTGCCCAGAGTCTAGTGCATTGTTAGGTAGGTAAAACACTTTATGAATGGCCAGGTAATAATAATAAATCATGCTGTTTCCCCACACATTCTCCTATTGGGTAAGTTATCCAGGTAAAAGGATCAGGTAAAAGTCACAGGCCTGGTAGTAGGTATACGTGTGTGTGCATGTGTGAGAGAGGTCTTCAGTGATCATGGATTTCAAACTTTGATTTTTCAGTTCATCCTTAATGTTCTGAACTTTAACATTGTTTTATATAATTTGACAGATGTGACAATTTATTATTACCAAGAAATGTTAAGGGGAAAGATATTCTGAGAACTGGACTCTCCATAGGCAATCAAAATTACATGAGTGCAAGATGTCCAAGCCACTGATTATAAAAAAAGAATATGATTTGATCCACATTTGTTCCATTGTAATTGAAAAATATAGACTGCAGGAAGATTCAGACAGTAATCTCTCTCTTTTTTGCAGATGATATATCCATAGAACAGTTATTTGTAACGATTTCCATTATTATCCATTTTCTGGAAAGGCACTTGACACAAAATAGCAGAATTTCATCTTTATTGGGGAAAGACTTCAGGTGTAATAGGTGACATATTGTATAAGTTGAGGACATTGAGAGACAACATAATGATGATTGACTACAGGTTTTTCAAAAGTTTTGTTTTATTGTGGTAAGAAAACTTCAATCAGATCTACTCTCACCACACATTTTTGTGTACAATACCATATTGTTAATTATAAGGACAATGTGGTATAGCAGAGCTCTAGAACCTACTCATCTTGCATAATTGGGGTTTTATGCCTGTTGATTAGCAACTTCATATTTCCCCCTCCCTCATGAAATGGTCATAAGAAAAATGTTCTGACAAACAATGTATAGGGAACAAAGGCAAAAATAGTCGTGAGACTATGATAAACTAAAAAGCTATTCGTAGCAAAGGAGATAATCCACTGGGTAAAAAAGCAGACTTCAGAATGACAGAAAGTATTTGCAAAGCATGTATTAGATAAAGGATTATTTTCCAAAATATACAAGGAATTCACAAAGTCCAAGGCAAAACATTAACAACAACAACAACAAAACACTCCTAATCATCCAATTAAAATTAGGTCAATGACTTGAGTAGACATTTCTCTGAAGAACACATACAAATGGAAAACAAGTATGCAAAGATGTCCAATGTCTACAGCATCAGAAAATTACAAAGCAAAACTACAATAAGAAATCATCTGACACGTGTTTGAGTATTATAACGAAAACTTGTTGAAGATGTAGAGATATTAGAAGTCTTGTATAATAATTGATAGGAAAACAAAATGGTGTTGCCATTATGGAACTCAGTGTGGAGATTTTGCAACACATTAAAAATAGAACTCCAATATATATCAGATTTTTTATAACTAAACATTTTTATTTTAAGAGAAGTGTGTAAAGATTTGCAACAATAGTATGAAATAATACTGATAATTTCCATGCCAAGCAACCTATACCTAGTTTTCTCAATGGTGACATATTGTAAAGTTATTCTTTAATATCACAACAAAGATATTGGCATTGATATATTCAAGGAATAGAATATTTGTATTATCACATGTTGTTTTTCATTATCACATTCACTTCTCTCTCACATACTCCTTTTAAACACTGTTAACCACTATTCATCCATTTCTAAAATTTTGTCATTGTAGGAATAATACAACTTCTGTGGATTTTTTTTTCAATTCAGCATATTTCACTAGAGAATCATCCATGTTGTGTACTGATAGTTTATTTTTATTGTTGAGTAGTCTTCCATATTGTAGGTATATGACAGTTTATTTAACCATTCATCCATCGAAGAATGTCCTAGTTGTTTCTGGATTTGGCTATTATGAATAAAGTTATTATAAACATTCATGTACAGGTTACATGTGAAAATAAATCTTTTTTTAATTTTTTGGGTACCATACATTAAACCCAAGGAGGCTCTATATGTGAGCTGCATCCCCAACCATATTTTATTTTTATCTGCAGACAGGATTTTGATAAATTGCCGAGGCTGGCCTTGAACTTGTGATTCTTTTGCCTTAGCCTCCTGAGTCATAGGGATTACAGGTGTGTGCAACCATGCCTGGCAATGAAAGTAAGTCTTAATTTCTATGTTATGAATATCTACAAGTGAAATTTTTGGGATTATTATAGTTGCATGCTAAGTATTGAAAAAATCTTTGGTCTATTTTACAGAGTAGTTGTCCCAATTTTTATTCTCATCAGCAATAATAATTCCATTTCTCCTCAACTTCATCAGTATTTGGTGTAGTCAGGACTTCTGATATTACATGATTTCTAGTTGTGGTTTTAGTTTTTATTTTCCTAATGATTAATGATGTTGAACATCTCTCATGGGCTTATTGCATACCAGTATATATTTTCTCTTTATTGAGATGTTGTGGGAATATTTATCTTTTCTTATTGAGGAAAACAGTTTTCCTCTACCTCTTGATACCTATGCCTGTATACCCCTTTTTTATTCATTAAATATGGGCTTACAATTAGTAGGGAATCATTATCAAACAATCAAGAACAAATATATAATAACAGAGCAAGCCAACGCTGATGCCATTCCATGGTTTCCCCCCTTGGGTTCCCTATGGTTCCATGCTTCCCCTTATTAAACCCCCATGTTAAATGGACTTCTCATGGAAGTGGAAGGTTTCCCACTGAATTGATTCCCTCTTACTTCCTATCCAGTCTCCTTGATGTCCTTCCTATTCCCTCCCCAAATTCCAGCCCCATTCTCTACATCTCCCAGCATCCTAGACAAGGTTACACCTATTAGTGTAAAAATTCATACATGCTGAGGTTACTATCAGTTTAGCCATCTATCATACTGTATCCAGTTGTATTATAGTTTCCACAAATGAGAGAAAACATTTGGCCCTTGAGTCTCTGAGTTTGGGATACTTCACTTAGCATAATTTTTTTCATCTCCATTCATGTGGCTGGAAATGCCATAATATCGTTTTCTCTAATAGCCGAGTAGTATTCCATTGTATATATGTACCAAAGATTTTGAATCCACTCGTAAAGTGAGGGGCATCTGTGTTGGTTCCATCATTTAACTATAGTAAATTGAGCTGCTATAAACATTGATGAAGCTATATCGCTATAATATGACAATTCTAACTCTTCTGGGAAAATACCCAGGAGTGGGAATGATGGGTAATAAGGTGTTTCCAGCCCTAATTTTTTGAGGAGTCTCCACACTGCTTTCTGGAGTGGCTGAACCAGTTTGAAATCCCACCAGCAATGTGACAATGTTCCTCTTTTTCCACAGTTCCTCCAGCATCCATCATTGTTCATATTCTTCATTTTTGCCACTCTGACTGGAGTGAGGTGGAATCTCAGTGAAGTTTTGATTTGCATTTCTCATATTGGTAGTGATATAGAGCATTTTCTCATATGTTTATGGGCTTTTTGGACTTCCTCCATTGAGAATTTTCTTTTTAGTTCTGTAGCCCATTTATTAATTGGATTATTTGTGATTTTGGTGTTCAGTTTTTTAGTTCTTTGTGTATTCTTGATATTTTAGCCCTCTGAGGTTGTAGTAGGAAAAGATTTTCTCCCATTCTGTAGGATCTCTCTTGGCACTCTTGACTAAATCTTTAGCTGCGCAAAAGCTTTTTAGTTTAATTGCATCCCATTCATTTATTCTTGACCTTAATGCTTGCACCATGGGAGTCCGGTTAAGGAAGGTGGTGCCAATCCCTATGTCATGTAGTGTTGATCCTACTTCTTTTTCAAGCAATTGTAAAGTTGCTAATTTAATATCCAGATCTTTGAACCATTTTAATTTTTGTGCAGGGTGAAAGGTAAGGATCCAATTTCAGTAGTATACATATGGCTGTCCAATTTGTCCAACACTATTTGTTGAACAGGCTATCTTTCTTCCACACTATGTTTTTGCCTCCTTAATCAAATATCAGATAGTTAAAGGTATGAGGGTTCATCTCAGAATCCTCTATTCTATTCCATTGGTCTTCAATTCTTTTTTTGATAGCAATATTATGCTGTATAATTTCAGGTCAGGAATTGCGATACCACCAGTTTCCTCCTTCTTGCTATGTAATGTTTTGGCTATTATGGGTCTTCTGTTATTCCATGCAAATTTGAGAATTGCTTTTTCTATAACAGTGAAGAATGACATTGATATCTTGATGGGGATTGTATTAAATCTATATAGGGCATTGGGCAGAATGGCCATTTTGATTATATTGATTCTGCCTAACCATGAACATGGAATGTTTTTCCATCTGGTCAGATCTTCTGCAATTTCTTTTTTAAAAGTTTGATAATTTTTTGTTGTACAGGTCCTTAATATCCTTTGTAAGATTTATGCCCAATTATTTTATTTTTTGGAGGAAATAGTAAATGGGACAGATTTCCTGATTTCTTCTTCTGTGGACTTGTTGCTGGAGTATAGGAAAGCTAATGATTTATTGGTGTTGATCTTCTAGGCAGCCACTTTGCAGAAATTGCTTATAGGCTCTAGAAGTCTTCTGGTCGAGGTTATACGGTCTTCTAAGTATAGGATCATGTCATCAGCAAATAGAGACAACTTGACTTCCTCCTTTACTCTTCGAATTCCTTTGATTTCCTTCTCTTGTCTGATAGCTCTGGCAAGGGTTTAAAGGATTATATTGAAGAAGAACGGTGAAAGTGGACAACCTTTTCTTGTTCGTGAATTCTGTGGAAATGCTTTCAGTCTTTCTCCACTGAGCATAATGTTGGCTATGGTCTGTGGTAAATGGATTTGACATTGTTAAAGTATCTTCCCTTAATCCCTATCTTCTCCAGGGTTTTGAGCATAAAAGGGTGTCGAATTTTATCAAAAGTTTTTCTTTGTCAATTGAGATGATTATGTGATTTTTATTTTTAATTCTGTTTAAGTGGTGAATTACATTTATTGATTTGCATATCTTGAACCAACCCTGTTTTCCTGGAATGAAACTCACTTGAACATGATTTATTATCTTTTTAATTTACTTTTTGATTTGATTAGCTAGAATTTTATTAAGGATTTTTGCATCTATGTTCATCAGGCAAATTGGTCTCTAGTTTTCTTTTCTTGATGTGTCTTTGTTGGATTTTGGTATCAATGTAATATTTGCTTCATAAAAAATGTTTGGAAGTATCTCAATCCTTTCAATTTCATGGAAAAGCTTATCGATGATCGGTGTTAATTCTTCTGTGAAAATTTGGTAGAATTCTGCTGTATATCCATCTGGTCCTGGGCTTTTCTTTTTTGGAAGACCTTTGATTGCTTCAATTTTGCTACCTGAGATACATTGGTTTAGATTTTCAATATCCTCTGGTGTTAATGTGGAGATTTTGTATGTGGCCAAGTTTCTGTCCTTTTCTTCCAGATTATCAAACTTGGAAGAGTATAAGTCTTCAAAATAAGTTCTGATAATCTTCTGGATTTTGATTGATTCTGTGGTGATATCTGCATTTTCATCTTTGATTTTGTTAATTTGCTTCACTTTATTCTTCCTTTTGGTGAGGTTGTCAAAGGGTCTGTTGATCCTGTTTATTTTTTCAAAGAACCAACTCTTTATTTTGTTGATAATTTGTATTGTTTTTTTTGTTCTCAAATATATTGATTTCAGCTCTGATTTTATTTTTTTTCTTATCATCTATTAGCTTTGGGATTGGATTGTTCCTCCTTATGCAGGTGTTTGAGTTGGAGCATAAGACTATTTATTTGGACTTTTTCCTGATTTTTGATGTAAGCACTCAGTGCTACATATTTACGTTTTCAGAATGCCTTCATACTGTCCCAGAGATTTTGATATGCTGTTTCTTCATTCTCATTCATTTCCAAGAATTTCTTGATTTCTGTTCTCATTACCTCTTTTATCCATCCTTCGTTTAAGAAGATATTATTTAATTTCTAAGCATTTGAGTAATCTCTGTTGTTTTTCTTGTTGTTGATTTCTAAGATCATAGCATTATGTTCTAACAGGATACATAGGGCTATATCAGCTTTTTTTGTATTTGTTAAGGTTAACTTAGTGTACTAGGATGTAATCTATTTTAGAGAAGGATCTGTGAGCTGCTGAGAAGAAGGTAAACTCAGTTGACATAGGATGGAATATTCTGTAGATGTTGAATCATTCAGATTGTAAATATCTTAATTGATTCTTTGTTTTGATAATCTGTCTAGGGTTGATAACGGTGTATTGAAGATCCCCAGTGTTATTGTGTTGAGGTCAATGAGGGGTTTAATATCCTTGAGGATTTTTTCCATATATTTGGGGGAGTGTGATTGGGGGCATAAATGTTAATTATCATTATCTCTTCTTGATGAATTTTCCCTTTACTATGATGTAGTGTCCATCATTGTCCTTTCTGACTAGTTTTAGATTGAAGTTAATTTTATTAGATTTTAGGATCACCATGCCAGCTTGCTTTTTTGGACTACAGGCCTTGCAGACATTTGGCCAACCTTTCACCTTCAGTCTGTATCTATTTTTTCTTTTTAGGAGAGAGAGACAGTGAGAGATACAGAGAAAGAGAGATACAACTTTGTTTAGTTTTTCACATGGCTTTTGTTGCTCCAAGACTTAGTTGTGTACGTGGTGCTGGGGTTTGAACCTGGGTCCTTGTGCTTGCCTGGCAAGTGCCGAAACCACTGAGCCACTGCTCCAGCCCATCTGTGTCTATTTTTGAGTGTGAAGTGTGTCTCCTGTAGACAACACAGTGTTGAATTTTGTTTTTTGATCCAGTAAACCAATCTGTGTCTTTTATTTGGGCCATTGAGACCATTGGCTTTTAGAGTAAGAATAGATATGGAAACTGCGTCTCAAACTTTGTGATTATTGCTGTATTTTGTGCCATCTTTGGTATCTTTTGGTGTGTAATGTGGTTATTGACACTCTCTCATTTAAGGGTTTAGGGTATTATTAGCATGTCCTTCTGAATGAAGAATGTCCTTGAGAATATTCTTAAGTGCAGGATTTGTGTTCATGTATCTTGCTAGTTTGAGTTGAGCACTGAAGTATTTAATTTCCCGCTCACATTTAAAGCTGAGCTTTGCAGGGTATATTATTTTTGGCTAAAATTTATTTTCTTTCAAGTTTTCACAAGTATCATTTCAAGCTCTTCTGGCCTTCATTGTCTGACCTGAAAAATCCATAGTGATCCTAATTGGTCTGCCTCTGAATGTGATTTGGAGCTTTCTCCTAACTGTTTTTAGAATTGTTTAATTTCTCTATTATTCATCTTATATATGATATGTCTTGGTGAATTTCTCATTTGGTTAGGTTTTTTTTGATGTCCTATAAACATCTTGGATTTTATATTCTGGGTCAATTCTGACATGAGGAAAATTCTCCTTAGCAATTTCACTTAGAAGTTTCTTAATGCCTCTTGATTGTTGTTCGATGTTTCCCTCAAGCCCAGTTACTCTCATGTTATTTCTCCTCATCTTGACAAATATTATTTGGAAGGTCTGGTCATGTACAGTAAGTTTCTTTTTCTTTTTTTTTTTTTTTGTCTGTCCTCCTTGAACTTGATATTGCTTAGCCTGTCTTCATTATCCAATGAATGATCTTTGAGAGCTGAGGTTCTATTTTCTGTTGAGTTTACTCTGGTGTTAGTATCTTCCAGTGAAGACTTGATTTGTTTGACAGTATTTTTCAATTCTGATAGCTCTTCTACATCTCTTTTCAGGTTGTCTAACTCTTTATAAATATGGTCTTTCATCTCATGGAATTGCTCCTTTATTTCCTTATAAAAGTTGTCTCTCATCACTTGAAACTTACCTCTGATCTCTTTTCTTAATTCTATTTTCAACTCTTTGATTGAGTTATTAATCATAATGTTGATACATTTTTTTAGGTTTTCTTCTAGGACCCCAACCTTTGAGTCCTTGAACGGAGAGCCATAAGGTTGAGGATGGGAGTTATTTCTCCTTTTCCTCATTTTCAGATACAGGGGGCTTAAAGACTGATTGTGAGTACGACTCTTGTAGGGGTTATTGGAGCTTCTTATGTCTTTGCTTCATTGGAATGGGGTGCTATTTGGGAAGCACAGATCATTAGCTGCCAGTTCAATCAATGAAGAATTGTGAGCCTATAGATGCATATACTAGACAGTTTCAACTAAAGCAGTTATAATGTTGATTAGCACCTATAGTAGCAGTTTTCTTCCATGAGATCTCTCACAATATATTAGGGTAGCAAGTAAATGCCCATTTTTCAAGAATGTCCTTTTATTCAGTTAGCAGGGCCTCTATAGGAGGGAAGAAGTAATGTCTAGAAAGCCAAGGAAGTGAAGTAGGGAGGTGGTGTGGAACTCGTGACTTAGAATAAAGAGCTACAAGGTATTAGTGTGGTGTAGGCTATTCAATTAACAATGAGGAAAAGATAGAAATGGGATGTGAATAGGGTAAAGAGTTGGGGTGAGGATAAGAGAGAACAACGTATAGTTTAGGAATTGCCAGAGTACAGGGAAGAAGAGGTTAGTATGAGGAGACTGAGGGCTAGCCCAAGGAGACCGAAGGCTAGTTTGCTATCATGAAGAGTTTCTCTGTTTGGACTTCAATGCTATGGAGACAACAGTTGAATTTGAGAAGTCACAGTGACAGTAGAAACCAACCACCAATACATACATACAAACAAAAAATATATATACATCCAAGAACACCAATTTCTGTAATAATGATAGTGATAAAAGCATAAAAAATAAAAAAACATTAAAAAATTAAAAATTAATAAAAGTTAAAAATACTAAACAGTAACAATCACATATACACACACACAAAGGGTGTTGGGAAGGTTCTGACTTTTTGCCCCAAATGTCAGTGTGTACCAAGGATGAGTGCATTCACATCTGGCATCTAGCTGGAGATGCTTCCCTGTTGAGCTTATTGGAGGGGATGATGTTTAGTAATCTCCGGTGGCCATGGGTTTTCCTAGAGGATCTCTCCTAATTTTTCTGCTGTATATAGGTAGAAGACACTGCCCTTTCCAATTTCCTGTGAGAATACCGTTCAGCGCCACCTGAGATGTACTACTGGGCAGATTATTTTCTGCCTGACCAAACTCCTGACCCTCCTAACCCAGGGACCCAGGAGCTGTAGTGAGTGTAGTAGATCCAGGTGTAGATGTATAGAACTCTGACTGTTTCAAGGAGAGTGACCAACCTGAAGTTAGCTTCCCTGGGATCCCTGTTGCCCCACTCTTGGATGTCTTGTGATCTTCAGTGGCCCCAAGAGATGCTGTGTGGTGTTATCATAGTCCCAGCAAGGGAAGACAGAGAGAAGTGAAGAAAGCACCAGCCTAACTGGGCCAGTGTTTATATAGGTCTCAATTATAACCACTAGGGGGAGTGGAAGCCTAGTTCCACCTTAAGAGCTCAGGACCTATGGAGTCTTGGGTATGTGCAGAAACCAGAGGCTGAAAGTGAGCCCAGGCTGCCCCTTTTGTTCAAAGGTTCATGAGGCTGATGCTAGTCCCTGCCTTGTTTGAGAGTTTCAGGCAGTTTTTGGAATAACTACAGCCAAGTGGCCACCTTGGGTAAATGTGCCCTAATGAGCAGAGTTCTGATCACATACTCCTTCCATTTGGGCGTGTAAGAAGGTGGGCAGGAAGTCACCACTTGTATATCCCTGGAGCAGGAGAGAGGGTTCCTAGTCCTGCACAGGGTCCCACACAGCCTCCTGTGCCCACAGCCAGGACACAGAGCACTTAGATCTGCTTATCTTCTCATCCAGATTGAGGTCCCTAATCTGCAGGTAATCAATGGGTCTGATTTCACTTTTGATTAAGGAGCATCCAGCTCCACCCTCAGGGAAATCTCAAGATGGTGGTGCCAGATGCTAATTTGCCCAAACAAACAGCTGTAGGATCGGTATTTCAAGTGATTAAATCATCCCCAGGGCTGGAGAATCAGCTTCCACAGACTTCGATGGCAAGAGTTCATTTGGGCAATCACAGCTGTGTCCAAGTTAAATTACTTCTGCCTTGCTTCCTCCCCATTGGGATAAATCCCCGTCCCTTGGCTGTGAAGCCAGCAGTGACTGACCAGAGCAGGAGTGAATAACTCGCTGTTTAAATACGTTACTACAAGGCTTTTTTCCTTTGGTGTTAATGAATTAAGGGGAAGAAACTCCTTGTACACAAGGTGAACAAGTTCCTACTGTTGGAAACCATGTCCAATTCCTGCAGTGGGAACTTTTGCTCAGGAGTGCCTGGGGATTGCTGCTGTTGGTGTGGGCACCATGTTCTATCCCCTCCCCCAGGCCTGTATATCTGAAAATAAGCTAATATTAACTTTTGCTTGGGAATTTTTTAATTTCTTAATCTGGCAATTTTCTAGATAATATTCTTATGCATCATAATGGGAAGAAGATCAATTGCTTCCATCTCCCAACACCTGGAAAAAAGAAAAAAATTATGATTTCTATTCCTTGAATGCAGTATCCATAGTAAGCAGAATAATACTTTCTCCTAAAGATGTCTTTGTCCTAGTCCCTGAAACTTAGACATATGTCTTATTTCATGACAAGGGATAAGTATGGGTGGTAATCAGATGACCTTAAAACACAGTGATTAGGTTGAATTATATGGATATAGCCAATGCAATGACATGAATCCTTCAAAGAGAAAGAGATTGGAGTCAGAGAGATCTGAAGATGTTCTTATAGCCAGATGTGTGAAGAGGTCACAAGTCAAAGAATAAGGGGAGATTTTAAAAGATGATAAAGTCAAGGAAATGGATATTCTCCTTGGAGCTCCATCAGCCTTGCCAACACCTTGATTTTAGCTCAATGAGACCTACTGTGGAATTATTATCACCAAGAGCGTAAGGTAATATGCCTGTGCTGTTTTAAATTACTTAGATTTTGGTAATTTGTTACAGCAACAAAAGGAAACTAACTCAATGCTGAATTATAATGCCAATAAATTAAATTGATATAATTTAAAAAAAATTCCTTAAACTCCCAGAATCTCTTATCTATCTATTTTTCTGTCTTGTGTCTCTGGTGTTTCCTGTGGATCTCTAGTGTAGTAGGACAAAATGAGAACTTTTGCAAGCTTTGTAATGTCACAGAACAGAAAGGGAAGCTTTAGCAGCTGAAGAGCTGACACAGTGTGGTTTTGAACGCTGATACATGGCAGATCTGCTTACTGATATTTAACCATAGAGGTTTTCAGAGACACTTGTAAGAAGATAACCACAGTAACAGAATCAGGAAATGGCAACCCAGATGGAACAGGAAAGACACCCCATTAGGGCTTGGTGCAATGAAAGTTCCACAGCTGATGACAAGCTTGTGAAACTTCCAATAGAATTGTATCAACACCCTTGCCTTAATGTATCAAAAACTTGCTTATACATAAAACTAAAAGCCCTGCTGTACTCATGGCTCAGACTTTGGGAATTATCCCTTTATGTCATAGCCACCAATAAAGTGTTGCCTCCAGATCTTGGTGTCCTGACCCTCATTTTCCTATTGCACCAATACTGATACTGAGCATAGCACATGTAGGTATTCAAAAAAGATGTCAGTTGGGTGTGCAGATACATCACCACCATCCCTTCATTTTAATTTAGTTGAACATGTATTTATTAGATATTGATTGTGTACTTGTCATTGCAGTTTTCTGCATGCTAGGTATAGAACACTAAACCAAGATATTCTAGGAAGGAAGATGGATACAAAGAATTCAACAATACAGAGTGGTGAGGAACAGGAACAGAACCTTGAGAATTTTAATGGGTACATGGAATAGGGGAATATATATATATATATATATATATATATATATATATATATATATTCAGAAGAGAAGAGCTGTGCAAAACTTCTTCAAGGCACATGAAATTAACTGAAGGATAATTACATAGCTTTCTGCAATGCCAGAGGCTTCTAGGTAGAAGAACAGCATTTTCAAAGGAATGAAGATATGAGATCAGAAGACATCTTTGGGAAAGGGCTAATGATTCAATGTGTTGTGTGGGTATGTGCATGTGATGGGGAAGATACTGGAAGAAAGATTCTTAGAAAAGCTTGATTGATGCTCTCCACAATTTGAATTTTATTCTGATGGCAGTATAAAAGGATATATAGCGATAATTCCTTTAGAAAGATAACACTTACCACCATGTGGAGGACAAATTGAGTAGAGGCAAGAAGTTAATTAGGAGTCTGTCACCCTAGACAGGGCTCAGTATGAGGGATTGGAACTAGAACAGAGAAGAGATTGAGAGAGTTTTGCAAATCCCTTTAGCAGTAGCTGAATTGATGGCTGATTTGTTTGATAGGTGGGGTGTGAGGGAAATGGAGACGTCAGAAATTTTCTGAATTGGAGTGGCTGGGTGGATGTTAGTACTTTGATCTGCAATGCACCCTCAAGGAAGAACTGGAGGATCAGTGAAAAGTAATGTTGGAAAGTCCGGGTTTGACAGCAGGAAATGCAGGTAAAATATGGAGTAGGTGACTGGATTTCAGGAAAGAGGTTAAACCTGGGACAATTGATATGAAAAATCTCAGGCATCACATTGTCTGACTTTGTGGGAGCATGCAAAGAGTCAATAGCTTTTGCAACTAGATATAGTTGAATTTGGATCCCAGGTCCACCATTCATTGCTAGAGCAAACACAGGCAAATATGTATATATATTTTTTCTTATCTGTGAAATAATGACAATAATTCAAATTAATGACATAACCTAAAAATGTGGAAAATTTTAAAGTATATAGTGTGTACACAGTATTAATGCATATTATATATGTAGAAATATTTTTCTTCTTTTCAAAATTTCTTTCAACCACCTGATTTTTCATTGGATTTTAAAGTTATTGATAATGCATTATTTTATTAGCCATCATACAATCAAATACATTGCACATGTTGAGTAAATATCAATGGATGTAATCTGTTATTTAAAATATTTTAATTTGAAAAATCTATATTCAAAAAGTAATTTTAAATGCCATTTGAAAAATAAAAATTTAAAATTTCATTTTCTACAATCCAAAGTCATGCAACTGGAAATTGTCAACAATTTAACATTGTGCAGATTTTTTTCTATATATACATTTATAGATAACAGATCCTTGGATTAGTGATATGATGTCACATTAATATAATGTCCTGCAATTTGCTTATTTCCATTAACAATGTCTATATAATAGATATAATTCAGGATATATCATTTTTAATGGCTAAATATACTATCATTTATTTAATCATTCCCCTACTGACAGATATTTGATTCAATCAAATGTTAGGAGAATTAATTTTTGCTATTAAAATATTACATGAAGCCTTGTTGGGTGTGGTGGTGCATGCCTATAATTTCAATGGCTTGTTAGGCTGAGGCAGGAGAATCAGAAGTTCAAAGCCAGCCTCAGCAACTTAGTGAGACCCTAAGCAACTTAGAGTGACCCTGTCTCTAAAAAAAAAAAATAGAAAGGGGCTGGAGATATGGCTTAGTGGTTAAGTACCCCTAGGTATATCTTCATAATATGAAGTGGTTTAATTTATACTGGTTACCAACTAGACTGAGTTTCCTGAGAAAGAACAGCCAAAACAACAGCTTGCATGGAATGGATTTATTATAGACAGCCAGCAGAGCCTTCGTAATGAGTTGGTTTCTCAAGGCTCAGGAAAGCTTGTCAAGATTGGTGGATTTGCATCACAGCCAAGGAACCCCATAAAAAAACCCTCCCTGGGATTTATAGCCTGGGGATCAACATAGCATGCTGCACCAAAGTGATTAGGGACTAAGGGTGACTAAAATGGAGCCTGAGCTACTCTGGCCAGTGCCCTCCTATCACAGAATATTGCATGCCCAGCATATTTTGCCTATTCTTTAAAGTATAAATCAGAAAGTAGAAAAAACTGGGTCCTGCATGTGCCAATACATATTCTTAAATACATATTTCTACACTTAAGATGTTTTTAAGGAATATTCATGCACTTATATAAAGTGTAATTACTTTCTCATTGAGTATGCATATAACTTATTTTAATTGGTACTGACCACATTTTAAAATAGCGATAAAATATTCACTCTTCAATTATTTAAAATCATGCCCAGTTTTCCCCTTTCCTGCCCATATCTTACTTATATAAATTAGCCAATATTGTAAGAAAAAAATAACCAAAACTGTGAACAATAATCAGTCAGGTTGAGCTTTTGGGACATTTATAATAAATTTTAAATGTGCAACTGTCTGATTATTTTTCTATTCTTTCAGTGATTTATTCTTTATTTATTCCCAAATATGATTATGAAGGGTCACAGAAAAAAATGGCTCAGAATTTTTTCCAAGGAATAGCCTAGACCTGCACTTTGTATAAAGGAGAATCTACTTTATAAAATGGTTTATTCAGGCCCCAGTGATTGCCATTAATAATGACATGTGGTAGTCATCTGGTACTGCACAGAAAATAATCTTGTTAAGAAAATAACATATACTTGAATTCTATCTTAGGAAAATGTTAGGACAAAGGAAGAGTAACAAATACTATCAGCAATTTCTAAGTGCAACACTTGTTACACACTGTCTCATTGATGTATCTCAATAACCTCATTAATCATTTTATAAATGCACTATGGGAGGTACCAATGGCACTAATTAAGTATCCCATCTTCACATATTTTTTAAATGTAACTTTGAGTGTAAATTCCAAGCAAGGCAACAATCTTTTCACCCAAGTACCCCATGGTTTTTTGTTTATTTGCTTATAATGGAGATTAAACCCAGGGGACTCTATCATTGAGATACATCTCCAGCCCCTTATATGTTTTTTTTGAGATAAGGTCTCACTAAGTTATCCAGTCAGGCCTTGAACTTGAAATCCTCCTGCCTCAGTCTTCTGAGTAACTAGAGCTACCACATCAAGCTTGACCCATGTTTTCTTTCTTTTTCTTTTTTTTTCTTTTGAGAGTGAGTGAAGATCTATTTAACCCTTGTGATAGCATTCTAAGGTGAGTGTCATCATTTCTATTTTTTTATTGGTTCAGCATTGACTTAACATAATGAAGGGATTCATTGATTCACCTTCATAAATGCATACATACTGACAGAGTTGCTTTAACTTGATCCTTGTTCAGGGTCTTCCTGCCTTCTCCCATTTCCCAGTCTCACGAGTCCTTTGCAGTTCCCCTAAATTACATAAATCAATCACCATATGCATGTAATTGGAACATTGAAATTACTAGATTTATGTGCCTGGCTGAATATATTTGGGATTCTCATAGTAGTCAAATATACCCTACAGTATTGAACACCCCCCCTTGACTCATGTTTTTTGAAGAAACAAATTCTAAAAATTTTAATTGCAGTCTCCTTTTACTCATACAGTCTCTTGTCATGTTCTTAAATGACAGTTTGACTTTTGACAAAAATGAAGCCAAATATTCACCCAAGGTAGCAAATGACTACTCACTGATTGCTGTATGTTATAGCATTGTTCTCGCTCAAAAGAGGAAGATAAGAATCTCGGTTATGATAGGTAGAGATTTCTCTAGTTAGGTCTTAAAGAAGAGACAGCATTGGATAGATGAAAAGGATATGAAAAGGCAAGACAGGGTCCTCTAGCTGAGATAGTAGCTTAGGCAATAATGAGTGAGTTTTATAATACCATATTTCCAGGTGTAAACAATGGTGCTTTCCTGCTGGTTATGATTGAAAGAAGTCATTAAGTGGAGACATTATTTTTTTTCTCAGTTTTCCCTGAGGCATAGGAAAGATGCTATGTGCTTAAACATACAATGATAGCATTTATCTAGTTCTCAGAGGAAATTTTTCAGATGGTAATATTAAATATTGCAAATAGAACAAATACCACTTCATGCAGCACCCACAGAATAAAAGGATGCAAGATTTTTATCTACTGCTTTAAAATTTCACAAATATATGTGAATGATAAAATAAGTTTTTAGCAGGAAAGCTGGCAGAAAAAGTTACTTAAAAGCAAATTGAAGACAATACAACCCAGGTTGTTTCCTGTAGTCTTTAGAGGTATGTGTAGAGAAAAGAGTATTTTACAGAGATAAGAAAATGACATTAGTTTTTTCTGATATAGAGACATCAAAATCTATTTAGTTTTTATAGCTAGATTAAGTTTCTGAGTTTACAAGGGACTTCAAAGACAGATAAGTGGGTAGATAAAATATCCTAACAGAATTTAATTAAAGTTATAATGAACACTGGTTTTGTGCTATCTAGACGAATTTCTAGTTTCTTGAAATTTGTGTAATGTTGGTAGATTTCACTGTAGTCAAGTTTCTGCATCTGTCTGTGAGAAATCTGTTGATGGTTTGCAATGAACAGAGGAATTATTTAGTTTCACTTAGAAGCGAAGGCTTTTACTCTCTGTGAGATCATCACTGTGGAACTATTGCTAGTGCTGTAAAGGTTAAAAAGCACAAGATAATAATAATAATTATATATTTTGTGAGCTTTGTTATGCCAGAGATATTAATATGTATTAACTCATCTACCCTTAATAATCCTGAGGCAGGTAAAGACAAATATTAACTCAGTTTGATAAATGGCAAAACTGAGGTTTACAATAGAAACCAGTTCACCTAAGGCCACCTCCCTAGTCAGTGACAGGGCTGAGATTCTAATCCAAGTTTGAGTACTTGCTATGTGAGCTCTTATCTACTCTGCTATATTCTTCACTCTATGACAGACAACATCTAGTTGGACTCAGTAGGCAAACCTGGAGAAGAGGACAGAACACTGAGGAGTCAGAAAGAATCAATTTGTAACCATTAACAAATCATCTACCTTCCTGAATGCTGAATTTTGCAAAAGTGAAACATAGACAATAAAAGCAGTCTACTTATATAAGGTTTTATATGTGATATATGAGACAACACAGGTAAGAGTGTCTGACAGAGTGCCTGGCACATATATATTGATCTGTTGAACATAGATGTCACTGTGAAGAAGCACTTGCTTTGCTACCAAACAAGAAAAAGACAATAGGACAGAAAGCAGAAAGGAGATCTTGTGTACTGCAATTATGCCATGAAATCAAGTGAATTAACTATAAAATTCTCTAAATTTTTTGTATTCGTACTTTAGAAGGCTAAGCCTCTTATCTTTTAGAATGGTAGAAACAGAACAGGATTTGGAATTAAATACAAGCAAACAAATCTGGTTTACCTTTCTATTTATATCACTAATGTGAATGTTAGTTCCTTTTTTAGGTTTTACTTTCTTGTTTTAAAAAAAGAGTAAAATAATAGTATCATCACTGCCTTTTGTGAAAATTAAATATGTATGGTTGTGAAAGCCCTTTCAACTGTGATTCACTTTTTACTAAAATGGAGGCTGTCTGAGGGAAGGTCCTAAGTTTGATTACCCCTCTATCCATGGAGCCCCACTAACATGTACTTACTTTTTTGTGGTAACTGATATGGAGGATTTATTGTTACCTGGGAAGCTGTTCTTTGTTGATTTCTATTACTGAAATATTTCAGGCAACTTTTAAAGACCTATTTGGTATGAAATCAATCACTTAGAATTTGGGGTGACTGTGAATTATTTTCCCTTTTGTTAAATGAAAACGAGGCTACAGTGAAAACTTGATCTTGTTCTCTGGTATTGTGGATAGTGAATTAGAGGTCAATTTACTCCAACAGTGAGGTCAATCTACTTCAGCAGTAATCTCAAATGTTAAAGTCAAAACTTAGAATATGTTTTGAGAGGTTAGACAGTGCCTCCATAGCAATTGTTAAAATAAATTTTGATGAGTAAATATTATCAATTAAACCTTCCATTCCACCATAATATTTAAGGGGTCAAGAACATATTTGTACAGCAATAACCCTATTCATCCAAGTAAAAGTACTCTGAGTAAAGTCAGAGGTTGACAAAATTGCCCCATTAAAGCAGGATAGATAGAACTTTATAAATCCTTTTACTCTTCACCTTTTTATTATGGGGCATATTGACAATAATACCATTTACTTGTTTGCATAAACCTATAAAGGCTAAAAGTAAGTCCAAATGCACATTATTTTCTTTACCAGAGAGATGCAGCTGTGTGAAAAGGATAAGGCATCTCAATAGAATATGCTGTATCCAAAACCTAACAGAAGTTCTAAAAATTGTGATATATATCCAACCAAATATTTTAGAGGTAATAGTATTTTTACTTAAATATATATCTAATGATTGATTTATGATTCATTCAGTCTTTTAGTCATTCATAATAAAGCATTTATTGAATATCTACTCATGCAATAGATCCTGAGGGAAAGGCTGAGACCCTTTTAAAAATCAATAATTTTCAGGAAAATACTCTGATAAAGGTGGTTAATGAGCCAATATGCAAGCAATGTAAAAGCAGGATATACATGCAATAGTGAAAGTAACTACCATATGTGGCAGCAATGACACAGAGATGTGAGTCTGCTTGAATATCTAAGGAGATTCTTTAGAGAAGATAGAAACAGGTGACCTGTGTCCTGTGAAATATGTAGCAAATTATGAGAGCCAATGAGGTTGGAGAGGAAAAAAAGGCATGACTCTGCCCATGATGCTGTCAGAAAGTCACAGAGGGTCTGGCCATGGTGCCATATTTTTAATATGGGAAGTCATTGGAAGTTTGGGGGAATGATTGTTCTATGATCAGAAAGTTATTGATGAAGGCAAATGCAGTGAAATAATGAGAAAGGAAGGAAAACCAGTTAGATTATTATGATATTTTAGACCAAAGGGGATGGAGGATATGATTCTTGGAAGGTACTGGCATCATTGGGATTTGAAATTAGGTTTTAAGGTAATAATAGAGAACATACTCTGTTTTATAGTATGAATTTTGGTGATTTGAGATATTGAAGTGGTATCAGAATAGATCCAATAGGAAAATGGATGGAGGAAGTAAAGATAAGTCCCTTTTGGTTGGTAGACAGAACACACATAGGTAGCCACCCTTGTACTGTTTCAGGAGATGCTACACAGCTTTGGTCAGAGGCCAAGGATTCCTACAGCTGACATTCAAGCAGCCAACATATTTAGAAACTAGTCCATGAATTTTAGGGAATCCAGATGCTATGCCAGTAGGAGCATATTGCAACAGGAATTCACATTTTATCTTTAATTGATACACAATGGCAGTAAATAACATAATTTGCATTCTGGTGGCAAAGCCAAGTCAGTGCTGAGTTGGAGACAATAGTTTGGGATCTGTATCTGGTCATACAGAGTTTCTGTCCATACAAATGAGCACAAATGCAGCAGGCAATTTTTGTGTGTGTGTGACTAATAATGCATCCTTTCAGATTCTGAGCAGAATTTGTTTGCTTGTTCGTTGTTTCTTTTCTGATTTTGGCATGTTATATGACATCACAACTGCTATTTCAGCTGCAGGGGAATCAAAGCAAAGTTAATCAAATAGGCAATTTACATGCACATTCACAATATAAACCCAAACAAGGAAACAAACAAACAGAAATCATGCTATGAATGTACCATGATTTGTAAACAAATATTATTTTTCCTAGGTGTGAATGAATTGGCATTGTCTTCTCTTGTATTTTCTCTGTCCAAAAACAATAATACTCAAAACCAAAACAAAAATACTTTAGAATGATATCTCCCAGTATCTCCCAGAATAATTTGAGTTATATTTATTGTTCATTAGACTAGACTTATAACGGTATATATATTGTGCACAAGCATCCTTATGCCACATTAGGGAAGGTTTGGCCTTTCCCAATGATCTCTTCCTGGAAAAACTGGTAATGTTCCTTGCAGAGACCCAAACCATCTTGCTTTCAAGCTTATCCTGAACAGTGTAGAAAGTAACTGTTTAGTTGCTCAGCAGCTTCAGGCCTTTCTTCTAGTAGAATATGCAGTTAGTATAACATGTGCTTCAAGGGACAAGATCAGAGCAATAGGAAAACTTGGTCTTACTAAACCTCTGAAGAATTTCCCCACCCTGCCTACTCATGCAAATGATCTTCTGCCTTACCTTATCTGCCTGTCACCGCTCAGGAGCATCTCTTGCCTCCCTGGATATTCATGTCTTTGGCTGTGGAAACCAGAACTGAGCCCTTGCAGCTGCTTGTACATAGCCTTCAGAATCAACACAGGCTTTCTCTCTACCATCTGTTTTGAACCATGTCTCATTTGGCTTTGAGTCTTTTTTTGCTACTATTTCCCTGCCCTGTTTGGGGTAATAACTAAATTTCAGTCACCTTTGGCAGTGATGATTTTCTCTCACTCATGTTGCCGCTAAAAATATTGCCCTGTCCTAGATACCACCTTGCTGCTGTGCTAAACCTTACCCCTGGGTTCCTGAGAAGAGGGAGTAATCACATAGGTACCCACCCCCAGCCCTAGAGCCTATGTTACCTGTCTTCCTTTTGAGGCATCACTGTTTCAGAACCTTGAATCTTGTTCTCAAATTACTTCCCTCAATTCTCAGCACTTGTTATGAATGTCTGATATCCTAGAAACAGTATGATGCTACCCAGTTAGCTTCTATCATCAGTCCTGACTTTCTGTAACCACTTAATTAGATATATGGAAAATGCATAAACTTTGAAGTCATAAGTACCTGGGTTAAAATACTGGAATTGTATTACATATAACTTTGAAAACTTCTTTTTTTAAATCTAAGAGTGTTATCTTAACTGATAAATGACAAAATAGTGTTTCTATACTAGACTACCAGATAGACCACTTTTTCCAACCACTGTGTTCTTTGCTGAGTATAATAATTGAGTTTATAGGTGCTTTGGTGCCATATAGGCACAGTCTTATTACACACTTATATATATCTCTTTTCTCCAAAATAACAGGTCTGAAAACCCCATAAATGGAAAGACATTTAAACAACGTTGAGACCCAGTAATTCAATGCATGAATCATAACTGTAACGTTCCTAGCATGTGTCCATCAGTTACCATTTATACATGACGATTATCAGGCAAACTCTTTACTTACAAGTTAGCCTGTTATTGAACAAGTTTGACAATTGGAAATTTATTATTCATATTAAATCAAACTATCTCTAATTGTAATTTTTCTTATTTTATTAATTATTTTATTAATTTACAGTAAAAACTTTTTCCACCTAGTTTCCAAATTATTTTTGTTCCTACAAATCTGAATTGGAAATAGAGTTCCCTCCAAAAATCATACTTGATTGGCTATCAAATTTGCTAGTTTTATTTATTACTTCAGCAATTATGTAAACCGCTAGCAGAGTAGTGGAAACAACCAAAAGCTATGTTTTAAACATTCACTAGCCAAAGCCATCTGCTATGCCCAAAAGAGACAAGATTGATGGAAAAGACGTAAGGAGTTTCTTTCTCATAAATGAATCCCCGAAGTATATACATTCGATAAGCAAATGAGCTTCTCTGCTGATTCCTGATGGGATCTAGTAAGTTTGTTTTGCTATGACTATGAGAGCTGAGGGATTTGTTAGGTGGTCATTGAATGTGTCAGTCAAAATCTAATACAAATGGATAACCATTACAGAGAAGCAAAAGGAAAGAAGATAGCTGTAACACAATCATACAACTCCAGAATTATATATTAAATAGTAATTATTTGAGTCCAAGGCTAATTAATATTTACATAAAATTTAAAGACAAATCTTGATCTTTTCTCTTGAATTCTTTTCCCACAAAGAGTTCAATCCCACAAATGCAGGTAGGTCTACTAAAGAGTAAAGCTGGTTAACTAAAGTTTTTCCTTTTTTGGATTGTCCTAGAACTTTTTCTACTTTCTCTTATTTATATCAAGGTATTCATACCAACTCATAAATTTATTCATTCATTTTTGCATCTTATGCTGTTTTCTTTGAAAATAAAATTATTTGCTAAGAGCTTCTTTTACGTAAAGCCCCAGCCTAAACCCTAAGGATGCAATACTAAGCAAAGCAATAGTGATTTATGCTCTAACAGCACTTGAAATATATTTATAATAGTAATTGGAAAAATACATGATAACTAAGCTTCAATTTGCAATAAATATTCTGATTTAAAACCACTGTGGTTTATTGAGCTTATCATTGGGTGAACAGACCAATTGTGGTGGTAGCAGAGGTCACAGATGTAGTGATCATGGATAAAACACTTGCTGAGGAGATGACCTTGAAATCTGAAAAACAAATCATTGTTGACCAAGGAAGAACTAAGGATAGGATCAGGGAAGAGCCCGGTCCTCCTGTCTGCATTGGTCAAGATTAGGACAAGTACAGGCATCGTTCCTCCATGACAACACACTGCTACTCTGGTTTGTCATTTTAGTATACACGTCCTTGTGACCTTTAGCCTTTCCTCCTGTGACAGAAGATCCAGAGCTCTCATTGTTCTTTTTATTCTTCTCTGTGCATTCTCTGGCTTGTATTTTTCTTATTTATGTGTTTTCAAAATAATATGGAACTCCAGTTATGCATGAGTGTCGGTGGATAATGAATGTCTCTGTCAATGTCTCTGATGGAGAACGTTATTACTCAAGGTGTAAAAGGACACTAGGGTAACCAGTATTTACCAAAAGGGAGGAGATTTCCCCTCCATTTCTTTTTTTCTTTTTCTTGTTTTTAAAGAGAGAGGGATAGCGAGAGAGAAAGAGAGAGAGATAGAGGGATAATATAAATTTTATTTAGTTTTTCAATTAACCTTCATTGTTCTGACACTGTTGAGTACGTGGTGCTGAGGTTTGAACTCGCGTCCTCACATTTGCCAGGCAAGCACCACAACCGCCGAGCCACTGCTCCAGCCTTCCTCTCCATTTCTTTGCTGTGCAAAAACAAGTGAAGTTGTAGGATTTGGAGTCTGACTTCAAGGGATTTTGGCCAATAAAAATAGTATTTTGAAGCAGAACAAAAAGTGACATGACAAAAGAGTTCTTTCATCAATTTCTACAAACTCTACATTATAAATGAACCTATAAATTATTATTTTTTAAATTCTTTTAATGTGTAGTTACATAGAGCTGGTTTCTCTTCATAAGTACTCCTTGCCCTTGACTGGAAAATATTGCTATTAGCAATAAATTACTCCATGTGGTCAAGGTGCCAAGAAACTCATAAGGGCTCTGGAGACTTTAACCAAACAGATAAAAGGAAATATCTGAAGGGAAGAAGGTTGGCCCAGTAAATAAACTTGACTGGCTTTAAGTATTTAATGTGGTAGTTGGCTCCATGAAGCCAGTACATAAAAAGCATAGTGGCGTGGCATCCACTTGGGTTTGCTCTAAGTCTGACAGGCCCTAACCTGGCTGCATGGCATTAAATCATCAGTGACAAGTTCTGATAGACCTGTCAGCTTGAGAAGGTTTACTTTAAAGCAAATAGAAAATGCTACAGGGTTTTATTAATAAGGTAATGTTCAGTTAAAGAGAAGAGGAAAGGCAGTATAATACAGTCAAAAGCTCTGGAATCAATCTGACCTGGGTTTGAATTACTGGCCCTGTTACTTATTGCTGATTAATCCTTGAGCAAATTACTTAACCTCTGAGTCTCAGTTTAATAATGAGTAAAGTAGCAATAACTTATGTATCTGGTTTGTCTAAGGTGAGAGTCTGAGGAAACAATTTCTGGGATAAAGATTTGTGCTCAGGTCATTTAATGTGGATTGTTCTTGGAAAAGGCATCTATAGGAGAGTGAGATATTGGATAGAGCTGAGATATAAGTTTGATAATCTCTTTCCCTTCATTTAAACATTTGCAGAGATAGCAATTTAATTTTCAGTGTTTAATGTTTGATTCAGCTGAAAAGAGAAAAATCAAACACTGTTACATGCTAAGTCCTGGAAATGGAGCTTGAGAGCAGGTGGTTTATTAGGGAGATGTCTCAGGTGCACACCCTGTGAAGTATGAAGAGAAGAGAGACTGGGGACAACACAAAGTTATTCTGCAGTGTAATTATGACTCAACTGATCCCATGGAGAGTTGTGACATAGGGATGGTACTTCAAAGGTGTTTCTTTTTGAAGCAAGAGAGCTGGGTCTTTGTCAACTGCATTAAGACTGGTCAGTAGATGCTGGTTGCCTTTGAGGGTGTAACTTGAGGAAAGACATCTCAAATAGCTCAATTTCTAGGGGTGGTATTCTGCTATGAACCATAAGTAGACAATACTCTTGGCAGCCAGGAGGTGAAAGTCTTTTTCCTAAATAGTCTACCCTTAATGTTGATTGAATCTATGGCCTCACATTTTATATGCATATTTTATCTGGGACAGTTTTCCCTGTTATTGGTTTAACTACTTCCTGGAGACACTTACCAGATGAAGGTTAATGTATTTATCCAGAATTGATAAGAAATAAAATGGGAGTGGTTGTTGAAGTCTGTACTCCCAATTACTTGGGAGGTTGAGGCAGGAGGATTGCAAAGTCCAGGCTGGCCTAATCAATTTATTGAGACCCTCAACAATTTAGGGAGACTTTATCTCAAAATAAAATTTAAAATCCTGAATATTGATCCCCCTGGGTTCAAACCCTAGCACAAAAACAAAATAAAAACAGAATGAGTAACCGGATAAATAAAAAAATCGATAAGCAGTCCTTGTTATTTTTTGTATACCAAAGCTATAATAAGTAGAATCTTGTCCTACTTGATTTTCTACATGGTGCTCATATTTACAGCCATGTTTTTAGTTAATAGCAAAAATGTTAAAACCTTTCCATGGGTTCCAATTATAGGTGGTCAGAATTTTTTAAAAAATTCCTTTTGGTACCCTCATGTTCTATAGCAACAAGAATGTACCGGACATGATGACAAGACAGAACAGAGAGTCCCAGATGTGTCAGTGTACTCTTACAACTTTATTATTTTCAGTGACTCATATTTCCCCATGTTGGGATGGGCATGTTTGATTTCAGCTTCCCCATTATTGAGGTTGTGCTCTAACAAGTAATAAGTTAACAACATGAATAATTGTGAGCAGGTGAGGAGCCCTTTCACTCTGAAGTGTTTTAGTGTACAGTAGGACTAAATGAAAAGAGAAAGCAAATAATATATCTTAGTCACACTATGTGCCATATTCTGAAGAATGCTCTCAAATTACCCTGTTCCAGTAACTTCCCATAACCACTTTGTGAACTGAATGTTATCATTAATTTAATTTAATGTGAAAATAGAACCTTTAAAATTTTATTATAACCTCAATATTGCTCTATTCAAACTCAGTTCTATCAATATATAATATCTTATCCTTTTTTTCTACACTGAAATTTATCCAAATATTATTTTGTGTGGACTATTTATAAATTGTGATATTTCTTTTTTATTATGAAAAAACATGACACCACCACATCAGAAACATGATGTTTAGCCTGTCACACTGGTAAATTCATCTAATTCCATATATTGTTTGAGTGTGCATGAAGCACAAGGTACAGATAGATAGTGATGTTTTCATTGCTTGCTGTGACTTGAGAATACTTTTTATCTTGGTCAAATGTGTCCACTCTCTCTCCTTACTTTGCAGTAGTTTGGTGGTTTATTGAACCAAGCTTTGGTTGAGTGTGACTCTGTTGTAGGCATTGTTCCAGGAATGGGAACTTCAGTGATGAAGAAAGCAGACAAGGTATGGTATTATGGAGCTTGCATTCTACTTAGGCCAGGCAGGAAATAATCAAATAAATAAGTAAAACTTTGACTTCTGATAAGTTCTTAAAGCCAAAACTGTACATAACAATAGAGTGGAGGCACATGAGTTGGAGGCAGCTTCCTCAAACTGGGCAAAGAGGACTTTCTGAGGGAGTAATGCTTGCATTGAGTTGTGATGATGAGGGATGCACAGATCTAGGGAAGAACCTTCCAGACTCAAAGAATAAGTGCAGAAGTCTTGTTAAGAGTGGTAGAAGAATGTGTTGAGGAGTCATTTGAAGGCAATGAGAGTGAGAAAGAGGTAGAGAGTTAATAAAAGGTAAGATCAGGAATTAGGAAAACATACAAGTCATTGTTTTAGAAGCATTGAGGTGTTCTAAGCATGTGGTTAACATAATCTGATATATGTATCTAAAAATACCTTTTAGGGACTGGAACAGTAGCTCTGAGGTCATAGCACTTGGCTGGCATGCCTCAGGATGCAAGTTTGAACCCCAGCACCACATACACAATGAAGTGTCAGAGCAACAAAAGCCACATGAAAAACTGAATAAAATTGTTTCCCTCTCCTTCTCTCTCTCTCTCCCCCACTGTCCCTTTCTCTCTTAAAAAAGAAAATATCCTTTTAACTGTTAAAGTATGTGTAAGCAGTCCATTTAAGAAGGTGCTGCCATAATCCAGGTAAATAGTGATGGCTTTGGATAAGGTTGTAGAGACATAAAATGGTGAAAATTTAGTACGTTTTAAAGGCAGACCTGACTTCTGACAAATGAATCAAAAGAAGTAAATTTTCCAATGCCTGAGACAAAATAGTATAGTTTAACAAATAGTGACTGAAGGTGTCATCTGTACTAGATATTTCTAGTAGTTATGGTAATCTAGGGGTGAAAATGACAGTTCTACTCTTAAAATAGGTTCTTGAACTTCATCTCAGACTCACTGAATTTCAGTCATGAGCCAAGGAACCTGATTTTCATCCAGTTTGAGGACTCCTGATGTGCTAAATACACACCTGAATTAGTAATGATCTAGGACAAAAAACATTTAGGGGCCGGGGAAGATGATTACTTTTCACAAACTTGTGTATTTCTCAAAACAGCAGAAAAAGTAGTCCGGGTTCCAATAATGTTGATATTTCAAAAGGGCTTCTGAGGGGAGACACTGCTTGAGAATGAATAGAAACATTTATTAATTGGTTTACTGGAGGTTAGAGCTGTCTAGAACTGGCCTGTAACAGAGAAATAGTATTAAAAAGTTGAGAGGGAGACTTTCTATTACAGTAATAGCCAAATAACTTGCATAAGGCTTATGTGCGTGCAGATGACTGCTGTAAACTCTGAATGCAGTTCATTTAAAAAAAAAAAAAAAAAAAAACTCTTTGAAAGCATTGGAAATCAATTCAAAGCAGGCTGCCATGGCTCTTAAAATTCTAACATTAATCGAGTTCTGCTTTAAATATTAGGTGTCCCCTAAAAGCTAATGTGTGAAACAATGCAAGAATGTTTAGAGGTGAAATGATTGGGTTATGAGAGCCTTTACCCAATCAGTGAGTTGTAACTGAAAATAGGTAGGGTGTGGCTGGAAGAGGTGAGACACTGGGGTTGTGCCTTTGGGCTATGTATTTTGTATCTCATGAGTGGAGTTTGTTTCTTTGCTTCCGAGCCTTGTCTTGAGCCACTTCTCTCCACCATACTCTTCCACCATGATGTTCAGCCTTACCTGGGGCCCTGAGGAATGGAGCCTGCTGTCTATGGACTGAGACCTCTGAAACCATGAGTCCCCAAATAAACTTTTCCTTCTAGAATTTTTCTTGACAGGACTTTTAGTCACAGAAACTGAAAAACTGATTAAAACAATATGGAAATTCAAAAACAATAAAATTTTAAAAATAAAATTGTCAAAATAATCATGAAAAATAATAGCAAACCTGAAGTATGTGTATTATCTAACTTTAAGATATTATGTAAAGCTACAGTAATCAAGAAAACATCATCTTAATATAAAGATAAAATTTAATACGGCAGATATAAGTTTATAGAGCACTCTCAAATGTTGAATTGATTTTTGACATATATACAGAAGTATTTGCATAAGGGAAAGAAAGTTGTTCAACAAATTCCACAGGAATAATTGGATGTTTGTATGAGGAAAAAATGAACTTCGACTGTTTCCTCCTACTGTGGTTAAAAATTAGACTCAACATATAAAACATCAGGCTTCTAGAGAAAAATAACTTTGCAATATGAGGGTGATTACATATTTCTTTAAAAATTAGAAAAAGTTTCAATAACTATAGGAGAAAGAATGTACAAAGTACACCTCATCAAAATAAAAAAAGTCCTATTCATTAAATACCCAATTAAGATTAAATACAAAAATCATAAAATCGAAGATTAAATTCACAAAATGTTTATCTAGAAAGCCTTGTATCCAGAATATATAAAGAGTTGTCACAACTCAATAATAAAATTAAATCACAGTATTAAAATAATGAGCACATATCTATCCATGAATAGATACCTTAAAACTATAACAAAATTATATGAGAATGGCCAAACTTCATTAACATTTTTAATTATTTAATTAATTTTCATTTACTGTTAATTTTCATTAAATCTACTTACATTAAATTGAATGCTAAAATGAAAACAAGCTAGCAATAAAACTACCTGTCAATGCTAAATATCCTTGATACTGTGGAGCAATTGGAATTTTCACATGTTGTTCATGGAAGTAATAAACAGAACCACTCGCACTTTTTTCTTTTTAAATGAAGTCAATCAAATAGAAACCTCCCAAGATTCCCATGCCTGTGTACATGTATAGTAATTATTTTCTCTTGTGTATGGTTAAGACTTGTGAAAATTATGGAATAGCTACTTCCTTGATAAAGTTGCAATAAAAAAGGCCCTGACCAGGCAGAATAGAATAAGTTTCTCCATGGGCTTTGAAGAATTCGTTGGCCACACTGTGATTTGGCCACATGGTAAGGACTTGCAGACATCCTCTAGAATGTAAGAACAGCCCCTGCCTAATAGCCAGCAAGAAAAGGGGAACTTTAGTGCTACTACCTCAAGGAACTAAAGTAATCAACAATGGAATGAGCTTGAAAGAAGACCCCATCCTCCAGATGAGAAAACAGCTTCAGATATCGGTTTCATGAAAATCCAAGCAGAGAACTCAATTGCACTCTGCTAGATTTCAGACTCACAGAAACAGGGAAAGAAATGGGTGTTGTTTTAGGCCACCAGATTTGTGGTAATTTATTACAGAGAAATTAATGCATACTTGTTGTTTATCATCTTTCTTTTGCTAAAATTTATTCAGTACTTTTCACCTACAGATCTTTGAACTTTTTTTCTTCTTGATGTCTCTGACAGTGATACATAAGTAGTAAAACCCTGCTTCCTATGTCTGTAGAGAAGGAATAAGTGGAGTGGCCATCATGTTGTAATCAACCGTAGCATCCATAGAGTCCATATTACAAGTTTGCAAATCATAGTGCCCTTATTCTCAGCCACTGTATAGTTCATGCACATGTCTAATTGGACTTTATCCCAAACTTTTAAATTAATTCCTCTGGGTTGTTACCTTCACCGAAGTTATGTTGTTTTAGGTTATGTTTTCCTGGTTCCATAATCTCATTTTTCTTCAACTTGGAAACTCTTTTATTTATTACTAATACAGCAGTATAATTCCTAAGGTTTCTCTTTTTTATTTCTGTTTTTAACTGTGCATTAAAAAATTGAGGACAAATTTAGAAATATTTTAAATATTTGTATTCATTGAAATAGCCAAGAATTTTATGAAAACTAAAATAGAGGTAAATAGATTTTAAGGGAGGATTCAAAATGTCCTCTTCAAATATACAGATTAAATTAATATGTTTTTAGTTTATTTCTCTGATTTATTCAATTTTTACTTCTCAATGCAGGGCTGAGTGGAGAACTGAATATCAATTTCTGACACAGACAAAAGGTCATCAATGGAAACGTTTTAGAAAAGATCTATTGTTGCTAATTCCTCACTTTGAATGAACATTTGTGCTCAAGTTCAACGTTAAGCAATAGTTCCATGTTAAGCTAGATTTCAGCCAGATTAATATAACTCTGTTCACATGGCAGCTAACTTGTAGCAAGTTCTTGCCTGAGGAGCTCTGAGGGTCACTATGATTCAGTACAAGGGCTCTAGAATGGAAACCATGGATCTGGACTCTTGGTTTGCTCTCTCACTTATTTCTACATTTTTATGGTAGAGGGAGTAAATTTCCCAATTACAGATTTAAAAAAATTCTCAATAATGTTGCTCTTGTAAGAAAAAGGATCATATTTGTCATCATGTCTGTAGATCCAGCTTGCTGAGTCAAAGCTAGAAGCACAAACATTCACTTTGCTAGGTAATTAACAATACCTAAATTATAATAGTGTTGAAAATGGTCAAGGTCATCTGAAAACTGGAAAGTCTGAGAAACTATCAATACTATAAGAGGGTACATAGACATTATGACATCTAGAACAGAAAAAGGATGTCAAACCAAAAAACCTGAATAACTCATAGGAGTTTAGTTAATAATAATGTGTCAATATTCATTAATTATAGCAAATGTTCTATAATAATTAAGATATTAAAGTAAAAGTATGTGGTATGCATAGGAATTATTATACTGAAGAGAATGAGGAGACAAGTTAAAGATTAGGAGAAAACAAATGCAAAAGATATTCCTAAACTGGCAATGTACCTCGATGATAGAATGTTTTCAAAGCAGGAATAAGACCCTGAGTTCAAACCCCAGCAACAACTGCAAATAAAATAAATTTAAAAAACATTTTTAATAAAGGACTATAATCCAAAATATGTAATGAACTTTAAAAACTCAGTAATAAGAAAATAAAAACCTTATTAGAAAATGGGCAAAAGTCCTTAATAAATGAACAGATGGACTGGAGTGATGGCTCAGAGGTTTCAGTGCTCATCTCACATTCTCAGGGATGCGGGTTTAAGTTCCAGCACCAGGTATGAAACCAAGTGTTGGAGTAATGAAAGTCCAAATGGAAAAACTAAATAAAATTGTTTCTCTCTTTCTATTCCTCTCTTTCTTTAAAAAATGAAAAGTTATTCAACATCATATTTTATTGGGGGATTGCAATTTAAAACAATGAAATGTCACAATAAACCAATTTTAGTTGGTAAAATACAGACCACTGACAACTCCAAATGCTGATGAGGGTTCAGAGCAATAGAAATTATTTATTGCTAGTACAAAAGCAAAATTGTCTTCCACTTTGGAAGACAATTTTTTTAGCAGTTTCTTACAAAATAAAATATACTCTTACCATTTGATCCACCAATTGTGTTCCTTGTGTTAATCAAATGAATTAAAACTGGATTTCCACAAAATCCTGTACATAACCATTTACAGCTGATTTACTTATAATTGCCCAAACTTGGAAGCAAATGAGATGTCTTTCAATAGGTGAATACATAACCTATGCTGTACCCTGACAATGTAATATGATCAGTATGAAAATGAAATCAGATATCAAGCCATGGCATGACAGAGAGGAAAGTAAATGCATATTAATAAGTGAAAGAATATGATCTAATAAGGCTTCGCAATGTATGAGTTCAACTATATGGTATTTTGGAAAAGGCAAAACTCTGCAAACAGCAAAATGATCAGTGATTCCCAAGGTCTAGGTGAGGAAGGGATGAATAGAGCACAGAAGATTCTGAGGGCAGTGAAACTATTTTATGGCTGAATACATATATGTAATATTTGTAAAATTCAATTATATATCTATATCTATATCTATATCTATATCTATATATCATAACTTCTTAATTCATCTGTTGATGAGAAGCTGGATTGATTCATAATTTAGCTATTGTGAATTGTGCAGCCGTAAACATTGAGAAACATTGAAGTGGCTGTATCCCTAGAGCATGCTGATTTTTTTCTTTTGGGAAAATATGAAGGAGTGGAATAGGTGGGACATATGGTGCTTCCATACCTAGTTTGGAGGCATCTCCATATTGATTTCCAGAGGAGTTATAGTGGTCTGCAGTTCCACCAACAATGTACAAGTGTACTGTTTCCCCCCGTTCTAACACTTATTATTGTTTGTATTCTTGATCATTGCCTTTATGACTGTAGCAAGATGAAATCTTAGTACAATTTTGATTTTCACTTTCCTTATTGCTACAGATTTTGAACATTTTTCATATATTTGTTGGCAATTGGTGTCTCTTTTATCAAGAAGTTTCTGCTTAATTCTCTTGTCCATTTATTGATTGGATTATTTGGGGTTTTTTTGTTGTTGTTGTTTGTTTCTTTTTTGTGCCTCCAATTTCTTTCTTCAGTACTCTATAATTTTCATGGTAGAACATTTTCCTCCTTGGTTAGATAGGATTGATTCCCAAGGTTTTTTTTTTTTGTTTTTGTTTTTCAAATCACTGTTGGAGTATAAGAAAGTATATACTTAAGGGTGTTAATCTTGTATCCTGATACTTTGTTGAACTCATTTATAAGCTCTCTAACTCTTCTGGTGGAGATATTAGGGTCTTCTATATACAGAATCATGCCATCAGCAAACAGAGATATTTTGACTATTTCTAGTCTTATTTGTATCCCTTTGATTTCTTTTTCTTGCCTAATTGCCCTGGCTAATGAAAAATATATCTTTTAAATTCTTTTTTTTTTGTATCAACTTATCAACTTTTTAATAAGTTAGAAAACTTGTGTCAAATGTTGTTTATCAGTTTTTTTTATTATTGAACAACCATAAAACTTTTTAACAAAATAATATAAAATGTGACTAGATTCTGGATATTAGATTTACCCCCAGGAGAACTCCCCCAATTACCCATCCTTATCCCTCCCTTCCCCTTCCCACAATTTCTCTAAAAATGTATTATGCTGTATAACATTACACCTTATCTGGATTTCACACATGATAATAGACCACCTTTCTCAATGGCCATTGTATAGATCCAGCCTCCACAGATGAGTGGAGACATTTGACCCTTGATTCTCTGGGTTAAGCTGATTTTACTCAGCATAATTTCTTACATAGCCATCCATTTACCTTCAAAGGCTGCAATATCATTGTTTCTAATTGCTGTGTAATATTCCATGGTATATATGTACCACAGTTTTTGGATCCGTTCTTTCAGTGAGGGACATCTGGGTTATTTCCATAATCTAGCAATAGTAAATTGAGCTGCTGTGAACATAGATATTGCTGTGTGGCTATAATGCAATGATTCTAAATACCCTGGAAACATACCCAGGAGTGGAATAGCAGGATCATATGGTGGGCTCATCCCTAGTTTTTTGAGGATTCTCTACACTGCTTTCCAGAGGGGCTGTACCAGTCTGCAGCTCTACCAACAGTGTGTTAGTGTGCCTATCTCTCCACAGCCCTTCCAGCATCTATTATTGTTTATTTTCTTCATTTTTGACATTCTGATTGGCATAAGATGATATCTTAATGTAGTTTTCATTTGCATTTCTCTGATTACTAGTGATTTGGAGCACTTTCTCATGTATTCATTGGCTTGATCAATGTCCTCTGTTGAGAAGTTTCTGTTTAGCTCTTTGGCCCATTTATTATGGGTTGTTTGTGTTTTTGTAGTTGAGATTTTTGAGGATTTTGTAGATTCTGAATATGAAGCCCCTGTCAGAGGAATCATAGCCCATGATTCTCTCCATTTCCATAGGAAAACTCTTGACTCTTTTGATTTTTTTCCTTGGCAGTACAAAAGTTTTTAGCTTTATGGCATCCCACTCACTGATTTTTGACTTTACTTCCTTCACTTTAGGAGACAAGTTGAGAAAGTCTTTGCCTACTCCCAAATGCTGAAGTGTTGGACCTAATTTATCTTCCATCAGTTGCAAGGTAGCTGGTTTAATTCCTAGCTCCTTGATCCATTTTGATTTGATTCTCATGCAAGGAAAGAGATATGGGTCTAATTTCAACTTTCGGCAAGGGGCTGTCCAGTTTGTCCAGCACCATTTGTTGAAGAGGCTGTCTCCCCTGCATGTAATATTTTGTCCCCCTTTGTAAAAAATCAGATGTTTAAAGATTTGAGGGTTTGTTTCAGGATCTTCTATTCTATTCCATTGGTCTTCTTTCCTTTCTTGATACCAGTACCATGCTGTCTTTGTTACTACGGCTCTATAGTATAGTTTTAAATCTGGTATGGCAAAACCGCCTGTTTCATCTTTCTTGCTTAGTAGTGCTTTGGCAATTCTAGGTTTCTTATTGTTCCAAATGAATTTGGAAATTTCTTTTTCTATGTCGGTAAAGAATGACATAGGTATCTTTATGGGGATAGCATTAAATCTGTGTAAAGCTTTCAGTAGAATGGCCATTTTTATTATATTAATTCTGCCTAACCAGGAGCATGAAACGTCTTTCCATCTTCTTAGGTCATCTTGGATTTCATTGTTCAATGACTGATAGTTTTCATTGAAGAGAGCTTTGATTTTGTGCATTATAGTCTTACATAGTGAGGGGTTCATTTTTGCACATTCATACATGCACATGACATGGTAATGTAACTCCAACCCAATCCTTACCCAGGATGATCTTGCATCTCCAGTTCATTCCCACTCCCGTTTACAGCTATAAATGTAAATATACATATGTGATTAAAAAAAATCTTTTCCAGCCCTATATACTTTCATGGGTATTATTTAACTTTGCAGGGAAGTGTAGTATACCATAAATTGCCATTTCCCTCCACATCCACCTGCTGTCCTTCCTTGTCTCGCCTCCTTTTCTCCCACCACCCTTTATAACTAGACTTCCTGCAGGTCATGTGTTACTCTGAATTTGATGAGAGTAAGATATAAATTTGACTATTTTTCATCCCATCCTTAGTATTACCCTAGCTTTCACACATGAGAGAAAACATTTAACCTTTGAGTCTCTGAGTTTGGCTAATTTCACTTAGTATATTTTTTTTCATTTCCATCCATTTACCTGCAGAAGCCATAATTTTGTACTTTTGTTATTTTTAGTACTTGAGTAGAACTCCATTTTGCATGTGCGTGTGTATCACAATTTTTGGATCCATTCATCCAGTCATGGGCATCTGGGTAGATTTCATAATTTAGCTGTTGTGAATCATGCTTTCATGCTGCTCTAAACATTGATGTAGTTATGTCATGGTAATATGCTGATTTTATCTCTTCTGGAAAAATATCCAGTGTGCAATAACTGGGTTATACAGTGGTTCTATCCATAGTTTTTGAGGAGTTTCCATACTGCTTTCCAGAGTGGCTGTACTAGTCTGCAGTCCTATCTACAGTGCATTAGTGTTACTTTCTCCCCACAATCTCTCTACCATCTGTTGTTTGAACTTTTCACTTTTGTCATTCTGACTGGAATGAGGTGCAGTCTTAATGTAGTTTTCATTTGCAGAGAAACATATTTTCTAATGAATTTAGTGTAGCCTAGGTATACATGTTTATAAAGTCAACAGTATTGTACGATAATGTCCGAGGTCTTCATATCACTTACCATTCACATACTGACTAACCCAAAGGAATGTCCAGTCCTGCAAGTCTGCTGATGATAAAAACCAATACAGTGTACCAATTTTTCTTCTATATTGTATTTGTTCTGTAACTTTTCTGTGTAGATGTTTTTAGACATCATTGTGTTACAATTGCATACAATATTCAGTATGGTAATGTGCTATGTACATATTTAGCCTAGGAGCAATAGACTATATGTAGGTATGTGATAGGCTATTCCATCTACGTTTGTGTAACTAACTATAAGATGTTTCACAGTGCTGAGGCTGCCCAGTTAATGCATTTCTCAAAACACATACCTGGCATTAACCAATGCATGACGATATAAATGTGCAAAGTAATGTGCAATGGTTTGTCTTCCAAGTCAATCTTCTACAGATGCTTAAAGCCATATTAATTAAATCATCCAGTTAATTCTGAATAAGTCTAAATATATCTTTAAAGAAACTTTGTGAAGGAATGATGGACCAGATGGAATATGGTAGGAAATAATTTAGTCTTCTACTAAATTCTTATTTCAATATTAATTTTCACAAATGAAAATGTGATACCAATGGAGTATGCTAGAAAACCTTTTTTTTTATCAGAAGTAGTTTATAATTTGAATGGCTGCACTCACTAACTTTTAGTAACTTTCATCTCTGTAAGCCTTAGTGCTATCCATGCAAAGCAAAGATTATAATAACCACTAGTCAGCATTGCTGGGATAATCTAAAACATGATGCACAGAAAGTATTTTAAAATACAAATAAAAGAGAAATCATTACTGAAAATTAGGCTTTTTCTTTTCCTACATTGCTTTAAGTGAATTGCCACTGTACTTCTCAGAATAATCATGTCAATAAATTTATCCTAAAACATTTGTGTTAATAAAATGTAAAACTTGCCATAGCCACTAAAAGCAGGGATGATATTCTTTTTGAGTGCATCACCCTGGCACTTTTCAGATCACCACTATTTTGGTTTTTTCATTATCTAATGATCAATCGAAATTGATACATTCTTCAATTATCTTGACTATATAGATTGTTTGGCATTCTGAGTTAATATGTGAATCACAAATGCATGTGACATGCTTTTTTTTTCTTTTTGGTGTAATTAACTAAAAAAAAAAGCTAAGATTTAGCAGACTAAAGCAAATGGACTAATTTTCAGTACACTAGTCACTAAAAAATGAAAATAAAAGCAGTTTTAATGAAAATTTTAGTTTTTCTTAAGAACACAGTTGAAATGTAACTACTATCACTTTACCTTTCTAGGGCTTTTCCCTAATGCTTTTTTAAAAAAATGTTAACATTTTCATTTGTAACCAATTGTTCAACAGAATCTGTTTTGGGGTTCTAAATAAGCAAATGTTATATACTTTTATGTGTACAAATTCTAAGGCTAGGTCAGATTCCCCAGCTCTATTTGCAAAATTCTGTTACTTTCTTTTTCCCACAGGTCTGAGCCTTTGAGGTTCCCAACTTGCCTCAGGGCTAAAACCACAAGAAGAATGAACTACTGTGTTTAGGATTAGACAAAATGGGAAAAGAAGCTGAGATCTGAACCAGTGTTACTTGTTCCTTTGAATGAAGTGATCCTTTCCCAAAGACCTTTCATATCTTTTCCCCATTTCAGTACTATTTCTTAAGATACGTACTCTCATCTGCCTTGCCCTAAGAAAGTGCCCAGGGAGTCCCCTTCTCAGAGATGATGAGAGGCAGGCAGTTTTCTGACAATATGAGGGTCTGTCATATTTCTTCTGTACCACAAACCTTCAAAGGGACTTGCTCCACAAATAAATCTGATGGACACATTCTGCTCTTTGTCTTGCACTTTCATCAATTTTATATTTCACTGGAATTTCTTCCAATACCTACTTTGTGCCAAATGCTGTTCTAGCAGTAGAATGTGGAGATCGGGGAGGGGGTCACTGTGCACACAGGGTCAGCAGTAAATAGCTTGGAGCAGGTAACTCCATGTGCCATGAGTGCCTTGTGATACAGTCAGGAGCATGGATAATAAGGTCAGTGTTTTCATTTTCTATGGAAATTTTTGTGAGTGATTACCAAACGTTTCTCTTCATGTGGGGTGGAGAGGAGGAGGGAACATGTATTTTACTTTTTCTAATTGCACTAAATAATCAATAGCTTTGGATGTGGCTGGGTAGTAACAAAAATAGGAAAATCAAGAAGATTTGGATATATAGAGAGATATTGGGGGAAACTGGAGAGTAGAGTAGGAGAATTGGGAAGGGTATTAGGCATCTTCCATGTTTATTTTCCTTTTGAGAGACTGAGAAATATCAAAAGAAGTCTTGATAATCAACCTTGCCTAAATAGGGCTGCCAAACCACCATCCCAATTATTCTCTATCCTCTGAACTTACTTTATTTTTCTTAATGGCCTTAACAAATTTTAAGAAGCATTACTAAGTTAAAAGTATTATATTTTCCATGCACAAGAGTAATTATATGAACGTTTTCACACTACTTTTGGTTTCTGTATTAACTTTAAATAAATCAGCAGGTGAAACTAACCTAAGAAAATGTCTTAGCTTGTGGAGGGAAACAGGAGGGGAGAGAAAGGGAAGGTTCCTAGTGAATAAGACTGATCTAATTATGTTATGTGCATATACAAATCTGGTATAATGAGTACAACTGTTGTGTATGATTATAGTGCACTTATAAAATAAAGAGGCTGTTTTCTTAGTCTATTTTTGGAAGAAAAGGGTGGGTAGGAGAAACAAAGAAAAATACATGAACACACACAAATCTGAAAAAAGAGAGAGAGATTTGAGCATACATTCATTTTGTCACCAATTCATCTATCTTGTGGAAAAGTAAGTGTTTTTCTGTGTGTGATGTTATGAAAGATGTCCCAAAAGAGATGGTATCTTATCAAGGTAAATCACAGTTTTAGAGAGGTTTTAAAAAGAGGAAGGATAGACATCAAAGAAGGAAACAACACATGTAAAGACCTATGGATGGCAGAAAGCATGAAGTGCTTAGTAATCATCACTAATATTCAAAGACCAAAGCTTAAAATTCAGGATAATGGAGTAGAGTTGATGGATATGTGTGTGTGTGTGTGTGTGTGCATGCGCATGAGCACGTGTGCACACATGTATGTGTGTGAAATGGGGCATGTGGGAGGAAGGATTAGCAGTTTATTTAATTTCTTACTGAACATTCATTTATTTCCTATTAAATAGGGCATTTCCTATTAAAAGCCATGGTGCAGGGACTGGAGCAATGGCTCAGCAGTTAGAGTACTTGCCTTGCATGCACAAGGATCTGGGTTTGAATCTCAGAACCACATACACAACTAAGTGTCAGAGAAACAAAAACCAGATGAAAAAATAATACATAAAATTGATGCTCTCTTTCTCTCTCACAGTCTTCCTCTCTTAAAAAAAAATCCAACTGTGCTACAATATATATCCTCATAAATATACTGTTTTGCTTACGAGCAGACATATTTTTAGAATAAATTTCAAGAAGGGTAATTGTCAGGCAAAGTGTAAATGCACATGTTATTTTGAAAGTTGCTGTCTGTTTACTTTACATAGGATTTGTTCCATTTTTGTGTTCTCCAAAGCCTTACTAAAAATGTGTTGGCACATTAGAATTTTTGCTACTTTGACAGGTAAAAAGCAGCATCTGTGTTTCGTGTCTCTTTTTCTGAGTAAAGGTGAACACCCATTCATATATCTAATGGCCATGGGTATTTTTTAATACAAAATTTCTCCTCATGCTGCTTGAGCTCTTTTTCACTGAGTCATGTGCCTTTTGTTCTAGATTTCTGGAGAATGTTTGCATGTTAAAATAGTTTTTTCCATCATAAATATCAAGTATATTTCTCAGTTTATGAATTGTATTTTGGCTTTATATATGACATTTTTGTCTACATAATTAAATAAAAACCTAAAATATTGCGGGAATTTATCCATCTTCCTTAATATTATCTGCATTCAAAGTGATATAGAAAAGACTTCTCATTATAAGGATATATATAATAAGTTGTACAGGTTCTGTTTTGTTACCTTGGTAGTTTCTTTTTTCTAATTTATATGTTTTTACATTTCAATTAAATCCTACTGTGCCATTGAACATTTATATCAAACATTTCTTCCCTTCTTCTTGTAATTTTTCCTTTCCTTTCTTCTCATTCATCTGCATCTCCAGGTAACTACTTACCAATGTGTGTATATGTGTGTTGTGTTGAAACAAAATGTAACATTTACCATCTTAATCATTTTTAAATGTATAGTAGAGAAGTGTTAACTATAAGCACATTGTTCTATAGCGAATCTCTTAACATCCTCATTGGAAACTATGAGATTTAATAACATTAAAAGACTCACCTTTTCTCCAACTCCCTTTCTAGGTAACCACCATTCTACTCTCTGTTTCTGCAACTTTGATTAGATACAGCATTTTAGTGCAGTCATGCCCCATTTGTCTTTTGGGGACTGAATTATATCATGTAGCATTTTGTCCTCCATGTTTATCCATGTTATAATATATGGTAGAATTTCTTTCTCTTTTGAGGCTCAATAATATTTAATTGTATGTATATGCCACATTTTCTGTATTCATCCGTTGATGGGCACTTTTGCTGCCTTTACCTCTTGGCTATTGTGAATAATGCTGCAATGAGCATCGATGTGCAAAATCCTTCTTTAAGATCTTGTTTTCAACTCTTTTGTGTATATATATGATTGCTAGATCATATGGTAGTTCTATCTTTAATATTTAAAGCTATTTATCCACTCTTATTTCCATAATGTCTGCACTAATTTACATTCCTACCAATGGAGCACAAGAGTTACAATTTTTCCACAATCATGCTAATGTTTATTTTATATTGTTAAAAAATAAAAAAACGGCAAATGTTTAAGATGAACAACATCATATTCTGATATACATGCACACAGGGAAATGATTACCATGGTCAAGCAAGTTAACATATTCATGTCCTCATAATTAGCATTGTGTGTGTTTGTGTGTGTGCACATGTATATGGTAAAAGCACCCACGATCTACTCAATGAATAGTTATCATGCTGTACATTGCCCAAGGCTTATGATCTCTTCACATCTTCATCAGCACTTCTTATTTGCTGTGTTTTGATAGTGGTCAAAGAGTTGTGAGGTGTCATGTCATCATCATTTTGATTTTCATTTCCCTAATTATGAGTGATGCAAAGCATCTTTTCATATGACCATTGTTCATTTGTAGATATTCTTTGGAGAAATATCATTCCAAGTCCTTTGTTAATACTTGAAACTGATTATTTTGTTGTTTGAATTTATATATTATTGATATCAACTACTTATTGGGCTTATGATTTACAAATCTGTTCTCACATTCTGTAAGTTGTCTTTTCACTCTGTTGATTGCTTTTTTTGTTGTGTGGAAGTTTTTAAGTCTGATATAGAACTGTTTGTCTAGTTTTGCCTTTGTTGTCAGACTTTGTTGTTATGCATAAGCAATCATCTTCAAGAAGCTTTTCCTCTGATTTTTCTACTAGTAATTTCATAGTTTCAGGTCTTATGTTTAGGTCTTTAATCCAATTTTGTTAATTTTTTACAAATGGTATTGGTTTTGGCTCATGGGTCCATAGATATGGACATGAAATCTGGATAGATGGAGGATGAAGTCTGTTTTGTCTGGGATGGGCTGGAGCTGGAGAAGACTGGAGACTGAGTGTATAAGTGTTGCACTGGAGGAATGTAGGGCTCTGGGGCAGGGCTGCAGGTGCTTGCCTGGCATTGAAATAGCTCAGAAGTGGGGTCCAGAGATATTGCTTTAGAGCCTGAATCCAGTGGTGCTTTACTGGTCCTAGAGTTCACTGGAGAAGACCTGGTGTTGGAGTCTAAGGCCAAGTTAGATACCAGTTCATTCTTGTTATGGTTTAGATGAGTGTGTCCCCCAAAAGCTCAATATGTAAGAAATGGCAAAAAGAGCTGAGAAGTGAAATGATTAGATTATGATAATCTTACCCCAATTAGTGAATTGATCCCCTGATAGGGATTATGTGGGTGGTAACTGTAGGCTGGTAGGGTGTGGCTGGAGAGGGAGGGTCACTGAGGGCATGCCTTTGGGGTATACATTTTGTATCTGGAGTGGAGTCTCTCTCTGCTTCCCAATGTGATGCCTGAGCTTCTTCCCTCTGCCACACTCTTCTGCCATGATGTTCTGCCTTACCTTGAGCCCCAAGGAATGGAGCCAGACTTCTGTGGACTGAGAACTCTGAAATTGTGAGCTGTTAAGCAAACTTTTCATCCTAAAATTATTCTTGTAGGGTCCTTGGGGCATAGTAACAGCAATGATGACTAAAACAATTGTCCTTTCATATGGAAGATATCTTTCTCCAAACAGCATGAGATTGGGGGAGATGTAAGTAATCTGAAACTGTCATTCCTGTACTCTTCAATGCATCATTTCTTCTTTTTGTTCTCTATCTATGTGATGATCTCTCCCCTGAGACTCTTAGTTCTTCTGAATGTATTGGTGAATGTGGACAGTTGTTCAAATTGATGCTTTTACGCTAGAAACTCATATTCTGTTATTATAGTGATGTTACTTTTTAACCACTCTTTCAATTCTCTGTATTTTGTAAAAATATCCCCAATGGTTGAATTAATTATCAGTAATCACTTAAATTTGTATCAATAACAGCATAGTTACCACATATTCCTATTCTAAGTTGAAGTAAATTTGTCATGATTTTTTCTACTGTATAGATCTTAAATTAACTAAGCTAAATATCTGACTTCACTTTTTTTTTAAAAAAATGAATATCACTTCCAGAATACTCATACTAGATAAAGGATCACCAGGAATATGAGAATATAAGATTGGAACCCACTGGACTAAATTGTGTCTAAAATAGGCTCTAATTTTCAATAATCATGAATCTTTTAACCTTTTTCATGGGTAATAATATGCATTATGCAAATGTTCTGGTTGATTTATATCAAGTCTAGTGAGTAATAGTTTTGCAAAAAGAAAACATGGATTTTAATATACACATTATAGATGACAGATATTCAGATAGATATTGATGCAGGTATAATTTATATACCTTTTAATACTATGATCTCGGGCTGGAGCAGTGGCTCAGTGGTTACAGTGCTTGCCTGGCATGCACGAAGATATGGGTTCAAACATCAGAACCATGTACACAACACAGAGTTGGAGCAATGAAAGCCATGTGAAAAATTAAATAAAAATTGATTCTCTCTCTCTCTCTCTCTCTCTCAATGTCCCTCTCTCTTAAAAAAATCATTATTAAAACTATGGATGAATAAAAACAAATTTCATAACTCAAGAGAATGATTTTGCTTGCATTATATTTTCCCCAAGCAAAATTTGTACAATTATCCAGCCAAATGCAGTGTGTGCTTAGCAATTTAGAAGTATGTTTGAATAAATAGGCAAAAGGAAATAAGTGACTTGGCTAGCTTTCAGCAAAGCAAAAGAAATAGAAAGGCCCATGTCTATAAGATTTAATTTTGGTTTAACTGGATTATGTTGAAAACTTTGTCATTCAGTCAATTACTTCATGTAGGTAGATGCAATTTCATGCTGTGTTGCAAGAATCCCTGGTGCATTTTCTATCTAATCTACAATGGATTTAACGTCAACAACTTGCTGAATAATGGAACACAATAGATTAGAAGAAAAAGCTTGGGATTTTCTCAGGCATGTTTTTCTATGGTGATTAGAAATGGCAAAGACACAGAGAGTACAAAAAAAAATTTTATGAAAATGTAAAAGTCTAGAGCCAGGAAGAACCTGATTTCCAGTGCCTTTTTGGAACCCATCAGTTTTTTGACCTTGAGAAAATTGCCACCAGTTTTGCTGAACTTTGTATTCTTCAGATATAAAATGATCAGGGTAATAGAGTGGAAATGTTCTTAATGAAATTATATTTAACCCATCCAATTAATATCTGTGTCCATCTGCTCTGTTAGATATATCAGTGGATGACCAAACCCTCTGATCTCTGAACCCTGTAGATCACTCCAGCATGCTCAAATGCTTTATCTTGTAAAACTAATTTCTTGCAAGTCAAGCTTTAGATGCCTTTTCCCAAATACTAGTTTATGTGGTTGTACTTAATGTTGTAATTACATAATTTAATGAAATCTAAATAAGTTTATAAACCAGGAGAATAAAAATAGTTTTTAGTCTTTTGAAAAATGTATAAAGATAATAAACAAAAGTTATACGACTTTGTGTGGGTAACATAATATGGCAAATGATTAGAAATATCACAAGTATTTTAAATTGTCATTTCACTTAAAAGTAACAAAAGCTAGGCATTAACCAAAATCGCTTATATATATAATTCATGCAAGAAAAATACCTAATATCTAAGCAGCAGGCCAGAAACACTTAAATAACTTGGAAATGAAATATTAAAGTGAATGCTGGTTATGTTTTGTAGTGAGTCATCCTTCAACCTTGTTTTGGGGTACATAATATTGGAGAAAATATTTAAAGTCACTAGAACATCAAAAAGCAGATGCAGGGCTGGAGCGGTGGCTCAGCGGTTTCAGCACTTGCCTGGCAAGCACAAGGACCCGGGTTCAAACCCCAGCACCACGTACACAACTAAGTGTTGGAGCAACTAAGGCCATGTGAAAAACTAAATAAAGTTGTTTCTCTCTTTCTCTGTCTCTCTCACTGTCCCTCTCTCTTTAAAAAAAAAAAAGCAGATGCAGTCTGGGAGTTTGCTCTTACAAAACTTCAGCTTCAGTAGTTAAGAGCTATGAGTTTGTGACACATTTTTCTATAGCTCAATCACTCCAGATAACGAGTAAAGAGAACAGTGCTGGATGACATTCTGGGAATGGGAGGAATATTGAAGGGGAAGAAACTTGAAATATATGCACAAATTTTGCCTTTCTGGCTGTCTCCTCTTCTACTCAAGTGAGGTGGAAGCCCGAAGGACTCTAAACAGACAAAAATCAGGGAAGACTGACCTGGAAAGTAGAACTGTATAAGTGGGAGATTTTTATTTTTTAATTTTTTAAATTTTTGAACAACCATACAAGTTTTTAACAAAATAATATAAAATGTGTGTATACTCTAGATATTGCATTTACCCCCAGGAGTGCCCCCCCCCAATTACCCACACTTATCCCGCCCTTCCCCTTCTTATATCTCTAAAAAAAGTATTAGGTTGTAAAACATTACATCTTATCTGGATGTAACACATGCTAACAGAGCAACTTTCTCACTGTCCGGGGTCTAGTCCGCACCACCACAGATGAGTGGAGACAATCGACCCTTAGTTCTCTGGGTTAAGCTGATTTTACTCAGCATGATCTCTTCCATAGAGATCCATTTACCTTCAAAGGCTGCAATATCATTGTTTCTAATTGCTGTGTAATATTCCATGGTATAACACAGTTTTTTGATCCATTCTTCCAGTGAGGGACATCTGGGTTGTTTCCATAGCCTAGCAATAGTAAATTGTGCTGCTATGGACATAAATATTACTGTGTCACTATAATGTGCTGATTCTAAGTCCCATGGAAAGATACCCAGGAGTGGAATAGCAGGGTCATATGGTGGACTCATCCCTAGTTTACCAGTCTGAAGCTCGACCAACAGTGTGTTAGTGTGCCTATCTCTCCACAGCCCCTCCAGCATCTATTATTGTTTATTTTCTTCATCTTTGCCATTCTGACTGGCGTAAGGTGATATCTTAATTGGTTTTCATTTGCATTTCTCTGATTACTAGAGATTTAGAGCACTTTCTCATGTATTCATTGGCTTGATCAATGTTCTCTGTTGAGAAGTTTCTATTTAGCTCTTTGGCCCATTTATCAATTGGGCTGTTGGTGTTTTTGTAGATGACATTTTTGAGGATTTTGTAGATTCTGGATATGAGACCCTTGTCAGAGGAGTCATAGTCAATGATTCTCTCCATTTCCGTAGGGAACCTCTTGACTCTTTTGATTATTTTCTTGGCAGTACAAAAGCTTTTTAGCTTTAGAGCATCCCATTCACTGATTTTTGACTTTACTTCCTTCACTTTTGGAGACATGTTGAGAAAGTCTTTGCCTACTCCCAAATGTTGATGTGTTGGACCAATTTTGTCCTCTATCAGTTGCATTGTAGCTGGTTTAATACCAAGCTCCTTGATCCATTTTGATTTGATTCTTGTGCAAGGAGAAAGATATGGGTCTAATTTCAACTTTCTGCAAGTGGCTGACCAGTTTGTCCAGCACCATTTGTTGAAGAGGCTGTCACTTCTCCATGTAATATTTTGTCCACCTTTGTCAAAAATCAGATGTTTAAAGATTTGAGGATTTCTTTCGGGGTCTTTTATTCTATTCCATTGGTCTTCTTCCCTGTCTTGATACCAGTACCATGCTGTCTTTGTTACTATGGCTCTATAGTATGGTTTTAGGTCTGGAATGGCAAAACCGCCTGTTTCATCTTTCTTGCTTAGTAGTGCTTTTGCAATTCTTGGTTTCTTGTTCCAAATGACTTTGAGAATTGCTTTTTCTATGTGTGTAAAGAACGACATAGGTATCTTTATAGGGATAGCATTAAATCTATATAAAGCTTTTGGTAGAATGGCCATTTTTATTGTATTAGTTCTGCCTATCCAAGAGCATGGGACATCTTTCCATCTTCTTAGGTCATCTTGGATTTCGTTCTTCAATGTTCGATAGTTTTCGTTGAAGAGATCTTTGATTTCCCTTGTTAGGGTAATTCCCAAGTATTTTATTTTTTTCGAAGCTATTTTGAAAGGAACTGTATTCCTGAGTTCTTCTTCAGTCTTGTTATTATTGGTATATAGGAAAGCTATTGATTTATGCGTGTTGATCTTGTATCCTGCCACTTTGCTAAATCTACTTATGAGTTCAAGCAGTTTATTGATGGAGTTTTTTGGATCTTCCAGACACAGGATCATGTCATCAGCAAAAAGAGAGAGTTTGACTTCCTCTCTTCCTATTTTTATCCCTTTGAGTTCTTTCTCTTGCCTAATTGCTCCAGCTAGGGTCTCAAGAACAATATTGAATAAAAGTGGTGAGAGCATACAGCCTTGTCTTGTTCCAGACTTTAGTGGAAATGCTTTCAGCTTTTCTCCATTTAGTATTATACTAGCTGAGGGTTTAGCATATATAGCCTCAACAAAGTTCAGAAATGGGCCTTTGAACCCCATCTTTTCTAGAGTTTTGAACATAAAATGGTGCTGGATTTTATCAAAGGCCTTTTCTGCATCCAGTGAGATGATCATATGGTTTTTGTCCTTGATTCTGTTTAAGTGGTGGATTACGTGAATTGTTTTGCATATGTTGAACCAGCCCTGCATTCCTGGGATGAAGCCCACTTGGTCATGATGGATTATTTCCTTAATAAGTTTTTGAATACGGTTTGCTAGTACTTTGTTGAGGATTTTTGCATCCAAGTTCATAAGGGATATTGGTCTGTAGTTTTCTTTTCTTGATGTGTCCTTGTCCGGTTTTGGTATCAGAGTTATGGTTGCTTCATAAAACGTGGATGGGAGCATTCCCTCCTTTTCAATTTCTTGGAATAACTTAGTAAGGAGAGGTGTTAGTTCCTCCTCAAAAGTGTGGTAAAAATCAGCAGAGAAGCCGTCCGGTCCTGGGCTTTTCTTCTTTGGTAGACTTTTAATTGCAATCTGGATTTCAGTGCCTGTGATTGGGCCATTTAGGAATTCAATATCCTCCTGATTCAATTTAGGGATGTTGTAAGTGTCAAGAAATTTATCCATTTCTTCCAAGTTATCCAATTTGGAGGAGTATAGGTTTTCAAAATACAATCTTATAATTTGTTGGATATCTATGGGGTTGGTGGTGATTGTTCCCTTTTCATTGGAGATTTTGTTGATTTGCCTCATTTTTCTCCTTTTTTTGGTTAGATTTGCTAGGGGCCTATCTATCTTGTTTATTTTTTCAAAGTACCAGCTTTTTGTTTCATCAATTCTTTTTATTGTTTTTTTGTTTTCAATTTCATTGATTTCGGCTCTGATCTTGATTATTTCCTTCCTTCTGATGGCTTTGGGGTTAGATTGTTCTTCCTTTTGGAGGGCTTTGAGATGAAGTGTTAGCTTATTTATTTGGGATCTGTCTTCATTTTTAATGTGGGCACTCAATGCTATGAATTTTCCCCTTAGTAAAGCTTTCATGCTGTCCCAGAGGTTTCGATATGTTGTGTCTTCATTTTCGTTCTCTTCCAAGAATTTGTGGATTGCTTCTTTCATGTCTTCTTGGATGCATTCTTCATTTAATAGGGTATTATTCAATCTCCAAGAATATGTGTGTTTTCTGTTATGATTATTGCTGTTGATTGCTAGGGTCATAGCGTTGTGGTCTGAAAGGACACACGGGATAATGTCTACTTTCTTATATTTGCTGAGATTATCTTTATGAACCAGAATATGGTCTATTTTGGAAAAGGATCCGTGTGCTGCAGAGAAGAAGGTGTATTCTGCTAACTTAGAATGGAAAATTATATATATGTCTGTGAAGTCCATTTGGTTTATGGAGTTATTCAGGCTGGCGATTTCTTTATTGATTTTTTGTTTTGATGATATGTCTAATGGTGACAGCGGAGTGTTGAAGTCTCCCAGTATTATTGTGTTATGATCCAGGAGAGGTTTGATGTCGTGAAGTAATTTGTTCACGTAATTGGGTGCACTGTTGTTTGGAGAGTAAATATTAACTACGGTTATTTCTTCCTGTTGAAGGGTTCCTTTTAGTACTAGGTAGTGGCCTTCTTTATGTGTTTTGATTGATTTATGATTGAAATTTACTTTGTCGGATATACGTATAGCGATACCGGCTTGTTTTCTTTGGCCATAAGCATGGTAGATTTTTTTCCATCCTTTCACCCTTAAACTGTGGATGTCTTTGCCTGTTAGGTGAGTTTCTTGTAAGCAGCATATGGTTGGATTATGTTTTTTGATCCAGTCTGCAAGTCTGTGTCTTTTGAGTGGTGCATTTAGACCATTTACATTCAGTGTTAAGATAGAAGCGTGCAGTTGTTTTGTAGTCATTGTGTCTTACTTAGCTATTTCCGTTGTTGCCTTGGTTGGTTCTTGTTGGGTGATACCTTCACTGAATTTCTTCCATTTGTGGATTATGGGTATCAAGTGCTTGTTCTTCTGTCTGGAGTATTTCCTTGAGAAATCTTTGTAGGGCATGTTTTCTATTGACAAATTTTGCCAGTTTTGTTTTATCATGGAAAGTTTTTATTTCTCTATCAAATTTGAAGCTGAGCTTTGCTGGGTATAGAATTCTAGGCTGAATGTTTTGGTCATTTAGACATTGAAAGATATTATTCCGAGACCTTCTTGCTTCCAGTGTCTGGGTTGAAAAGTCATATACAATTCTTATTGGCTTGCCTCTGAATGTGATTTGGCGTTTCTCCCTTGCTGCTTTTAATATAGTTTCTTTGGTATCTCTGTTGTACATTTTGAATATGATGTGTCTAGGTGAGTTTCTCTTTTGATTGGGCCTATTGGGTGTCCTGTAAGCTTCCTGGATGAGCATGTCAGATTCTACTTCTTTGTGGGAAAATTTTTCTTTCACGATCTCTTTGAGAATATTCCTCATACCATTGGTGTATGTCTCAATTTCTTCCTGTATTCCAATTACTCTCAGATTGTTTCTCTTCATTTCATTCCAGACATTCTTGAAATACTGGTCATGGTCATTCAATTTTTTTTCCTTTTTGATGTCTGTGAGCTCTAGCTTGGTCAACCTGTCTTCGTTTTCGGAGGTTCTTTCTTCATTGGCAGGGGTTCTATTTTCTACTGAAGTTATTCTATTATTAAATTCTTGCATGGTCCCTTTCATGTCGTTGACTACAGATCTGAGGTCTGTAACTTCCTTTTTGAGAGAATCTATTACTGTAATAATCGAGTCTTTCAAATCTTGGATTTTCTCCATTATTCCCTTCATTATCTCTTCTTTTAAGTTGATGATCCTTTATGTTGTCAGCTCATTGATATATTGTTCTATATTTTCATCCTGGTCCCTGGCCATAGCCCCCTTATCAGTTGAGTTTTGGGATTGTGAACCTCTTCAAGTTTGATTTCTCATGCTTGAAGAGATTCTTCTCTCTTATTTACCAGGTGAACATTTTGTGTGAGCAATACAGGTTCTGTGGTTCTTTTTCCTGTCTTTGCCTTAAGGACTAAGCTTTTGGGTTGGGAGATCTGTCCCAACCCTTATTTGAGATGGGGTTTTGTCAGGAGAGTTGATTTCAAAAGACAACCCCATTTTCTCTGAACTATTTGTTACCCTTACAAAATTCCAACACCTCATGTGCTAGTAGCAAATTGACAATATGTACAACCAAAGCTTACAATATACAGTAGTAAATTAGTTATTTAGCATCCACTATAATGGAATATCGAATTCGGCCTATGCAACTAGTGTAAGTAATAATCAATACTTTTGGTGATACTAGAATATTACTATTACCAATGACAGAATTCAGTAACAAATACGTGTTACTCAGATTAACAATTACCGCAGTAATATTTACACAGTCTTAATAATGGGGGGTTAAAGTGAGTTAACTAATTTGGAGTCAGAGGGGGGGGTAATGCCGGTGAAATTAAGAGAGAGGTTTATGTATACCAATTATGCACAGTGAGAAAGTGGAGGAGTTAAAGAATTTGCTGTAGAAAGAACTAGACAAAGCTAAGGGGAAAACATTTGAAGAGAAAAGGAAATTGAACAGAAAAAATTTTACTAACTTTGAAATAAAGCAGGAAAGAAAGAAATAGAAAAGAAGGTACAGATCTGAGGGGAAGCTAGGATAGCTGTGGTCTAAAATAAGAAGTGTAAAAGGGTTATTGGCAAGATTTGGGTTATTGCTAAAATTTAAGGGAAGAAGTGTTCCCTGAGAATTATGCTTTTCAGGCATAAAATATTTCAATTTCTTTATGCACTGACCAGAGTCCTTCTTCTCAAGAATGAGAATAGGGCTAGGACGGATGGGTAAGAGTGAGTCAGAGATATGCTAAATAGGAAAAAAAGGAAAAGAGAAAGAAACCTTAAAAACAGACTACAAAACTAAGAAGAACTACTATTGTTAGTTTTCCTCTAACAGGAGAGAGAAAAAAGAAAAGGGAAAAAAATTAAAAATTTAACAACAACAACAAACAAAAAAAGCGGGTAAGAGTAGGGTTAACAGCTCTTCGACGTTAGCGTAACAGAGAGGTAAAAACCGCTAGAGTTTTTATATATTGGAGAACCAGTAAACTCCACCCGATATCGCCTTGGTACACACCTCAAAATGCTGGTGAGAAGCCGGAGATATCCTGATCAGTCGCAGGAGTGCTGGTGAAGCCTTTTGTCTTCAGATCGCCATCTTGAAGCCAGTCAGTGGGAGATTTTTAAATTTGCTACTTACTGAAATAACTTTGAAGGATGGCAGATTTTGCATTAGCAGGATGACTTCAAGGCATCAATGGCAAGCATATTATATAATTAAAGGAATATATATTCACACAATTATACAAAAATTGTTTAAATCAATTAACACAAAGGAAATATCAACTGATAGGGAAGCATGGGGGAAAGGAAAATTTTATACATGAAAATGACAGTAATTATATAAAAACTAAGTTCAGATGGCTTAAAAAACATGTATGGTGGGAGAAGAATTAGCGAACTTGAAGATAAAGTTCTTGTATTTAAACACTTGAAGAAGAGAAAGAAAGCAAATAAATGAAGAATAAACAGTTTCAAAGATCTATGGGATAATATCCAGTGGTCCAATTTCTATGTTTTACACACACACATCCCCATACTGATCTATGCATGTGCATGTGCACATGCACACACACACACACACACACACATATATATATATGCTACAAAGGAATTTGTATCCAGAATAAATAAGAATGCAGCTCAATAATAAGATAAGCAAAACATTTGAACCGTCATTACCAAAGGAGATGTATAGGAGCCAAATAAGCATACAGAAAGCTTTTCAACATCTTTAGTCATCAGGAAAATGCTGATTACAACCACAAATATGCTACCAGATGTTGCTGATGGGAATGTAAAATTAAATGACTATTTTATAAAACAGTTGGCAGTTTTAAAAAATTCAAACGTACTCCTAACACGCTCCATATGTGTCCATATTCTTTATGGACTAAAGGCTGCCTGGGGCATTTTCTTATTGTAGATTACAAGATTCCAAGAAAAACTAAAAGAAGATGTGCTCTTTGGAGGCCTTGGATATAATTGAAACTTTCTTCCTCATTTCATTTACTTAATCAAGCCATATGGTCAAGTTCAGTACTACAGGTAGAGGAAATATGTGAGTGGTACTTCAAAGACAGATGATAAGCATTGTAGATATTCATTCTAATGCAGGGGCAATGTGAGAAATAATGTTGTGTTATTGTACCATGCTGATTCAGATCTCTACTTAGTGAAGAAACAGAAGAGGGAATGGATACATTTTATTCATGGAAATCAGAGGAGACAGACTTGGGTCAGGTATGAAAACAGGATATGAGTGCTCGTGCAGGAACAATGACTGCTTGGTTGAGCATTTCCTAAGAAAAGGGGACTAGAAATTTTTCTGATTAGATTTTCAGTAATGTTAGTGTTTAGAAATGAAGAACTTATGGTGGAGCAGTGGCTCAGTGGTTATGGCGCTTGCCTGGCATGTGCTGGAATGTGGGTTCACACCCCAACACCACATACACAATGAAGAGTTGAGCAATGAAGGCCACTTGAAAAATTAAAATAAAATTGATTATTTTCTCTCTCTCTCTCACTGTTCCTCTCTCTTTAAAATAAATAAATGAAGTATTTTGTGACACTATCAGAATTATAGCTCAGATGTTTTTCTTTTGCCAGTTTTCCTTGAATACTTACAGACATATGCAAATACCTTATAGTTTATGAACTGTTTTAATGTATAATATCCAATTTTAACCCCTTAAGGAGCCTGAAAAATAAGATTTACTACTTAAATTGTCTTATAGATTAGTACAAGGGAGTAATCAGAGAAGTGAAGGGGTTTGTCTAAATTTTTGCAGCCACAAAAAGATTGAGGATGGGAGTCAAACCTGTGTTTTCTTATACTGTACATACAGTTTTTACATTATTTGATAGTTATTAATCCAGATTTGAACACATTGGAAGTATTTAACAAATATCTTCATAATTGAATATGTAGATCAGCAAATCTTGCTTTGGTTCAGTAAGGAGAGAATAAACTTCATGTCTAAAAATATGTTTCCTTTGAAATCTATCTTTCATAAAAATTCATTAAAGAAATATTCACTTTCTTCCAACTTTGTCCATGTAGGGCCAGAAAATATCAGTTTCTGAAATTTTCAGCTGTTAGCATACCACTATGTCTCATTTTTCCTGCCACAGAGACACTAGGAAATGTAGTTTCTTTGTCTTCATCTCCTAAGAGAGGGAGCAAACTGATGGCCCAGGAATTTTTGACCAGTGTCTCAGCAGAAATGATTACTAGCTATACTCAGAGTAAATCTGCTCTTTTTATTTTTCCCATTTCGTTGGTCTGATAATTCAGAATATAATCTCACATGTGGAATTTCTTTCTCAGCTCTAGGGAAATAATCACATTTAGAGACCATTTAATTACATTAATCTTAAAGTCCTTTCAAAATTTTCTTATATTCTAGTCAAAATATGCCCATGTTTCCTAGCAGTTCTTAATGTTTTTAGGCTGCTGAATTCCCATGGGATTTGCTGAAAACATTTAATTATATCTTAATATAATTATTTCAGCATATACTAATTTTTACATTCTAAGGTGTTTATTAGTGTAGAACCTCAGTTGAAATTCTACCTCTTTTTCAGTCTTTTCTGGAAGAGTTAAATTGTCTTTTCTTTATTATTCCACAGGAAATCCCTTTTAAATAAAATATTTCATTCTTAACATGTCACACCTCACCCTTTTCTGCTATTACAACTAGATAATCATCCAGTGGGGCAAAATTGAATTCCCCAGAATATTTTGCACATAATAGAAAATAATTCTATAGGCAACTAATTTGAACTACACTAAATATAACCCACCACCTCCTTTTAATATAGATAACATACACATTAAAGCTCTGAGAAGAACCTTACTAGAAAATTTGGCTAGTCTTTTATTATCTGTGTTTTAAAGATTTATAAATTATTGTTTAAATATATCTTCAAATCAGTACAGAGAAAAATAATAAAGCATTGTGGATGAGAATGCAAAGGCAGAATAGAACAGAAAACTCTTTTTTGTGTATTTTATGAACAATAATCTTGTTTGCAGTAATTGGATCTGAGGTAATTAGCAGACATACAAGGAAATCTTTATACAATGACCTCACTTGTAAAAAAAGAAGTGGAGAAAATGTAAGTTTTTAAAAATAAAGAACTATTACAAAAATTAGAGCAGAGTTATGTAGTAAGCACTTTCCAGCTCCTAAAATGTTTCCTTCAGTGGGGAAAGCCAGAAGATGGCATGTTAGAGGAGGGCTGCACTTCCCACAGGTACTGATTTCCAGATTTAAATAGCAGCAAGAAAGCTCCTCAACAAGGTGGATAGTTAAGGGAACTCACTGAAATTCAATACTGGATAATAGAAGAAACCACATAGACTCAGAAAGTTGGAATCTTTGAATGTAATATAAGCAAAAAAAAAAAAAAAAAAATGCTAGAGACACACCTGCTCAGCTGCCAGCTGTGGAGATGGTCTCAAGAGCTGGCAGTGAGGTGAGGAACACAAAGATGTTACAATTATCAAACTCTGTCCTTTTACTCAAGAGTCACAGAGCCCCAAAATAAATACAAAGAACGAAAATCCATTCTTCTCAACTGTTTTGACTACCTCAATAGAAATAGACCTTTATTTTTCATTAAGAAATTTTCCCTTTTTTGAATTTCCCAATTGTTTTCAGTCTTCTTTAATTTTAATTTTAACTTTTTTCCACATTTTATTTTTAAAAATTTTTCCATTCTTCATGAGTGAGTATGTGTGTGTGTGTGTGTGTGTGTGTGTGTGTGTTTTCACAGTGTGGATAGATTAAATATATGTACACGTTTTTTCCATATAATTTTACTTTCATTTAATTGCTCTCTACTTCATCCATTTATTATTTAGCCTTGGTTTGATTTAGGTGGGGAAAAACTATATGTGGATTTGAGTTGAGTTGTTTTAATCTTACATTTGTTTGCTTGCTCAGCCTTTAGTTTTTGTTCCTCTTATTACTCTTTCTCCACTCTCTTCCCCAACTAGCAGATAATTTTCCTGTTCCCTCTTCTTTTTTTATTTTTAATACTTATTTTTTAGTCCTCATTCTTTATAAATGTCATCTGCTACCTATCTTCTACATTTCTCTCTTCACTTTTCAAATATTTTAAACATTTTATTGCTTTCTTACCCTATTTTCTCTTCACTTAACAAACTGCAATCCAACTATAGGATAGAATTATATAGTTTGTGTAATTCCTACTCTGTTCATGCTATTGTGATTGTTAATGAAGTGGATGATACAGTAGGCAACTGCTATTTAATGCCTGATGTAGCAAATGATATATTGATTATTGATACTGACATTAAATACTGATTACACGATTCCTACACAGGTGATAAGTTTTGTTATATGTGTAAAGTAGACACTTGTCATTTATTTTAAGGCTGTACATTGATTGCTAACTTTATCACTATTACTGACTCACCTTTTCTCTAAGAGAGGCTGAAATGTGATTGAGACAGTTTAAGTTCACAAAGTAGAGATCCTGCTATGAAGCAATACTCATAATTTAGTCAAGTAACAGCTAATCTCATTTCACACACAGTTTAGCCCCATGCAAGCCTCCACAATGCCTCAACATAAAACCGAAGAGACAAAATCCCCAAAGCAACACCAGACCCCAATAAACAGAAATGAGAGAGGAAACTGAGGTCCCACCCCTGGACATCTACTCATACATTAAAAACATAGAAGTCCCAGAAAGACAACAATAAAAATGATAAATATACAGAAAATGAAATGCATATAAAAGTGGAGAGAGAATCCATCTGAAATGATATGGAAGTCCAAGTCCTCTGAAAATATGAGGCAATGGCCAAAAAAATCTTTCCCAAAATTCTCAATAAAGAATTCCACAGATATGGAAGTTTATAAAATTCTAGAAAAAAGCCATAAAAGAACATAATATTAAGATATTCAATGCACTGAAGGAAGATTTAGGGAACAAATTAAAAAAGCAAATACAGGAGATAGAAGACCATTTAAATAAAGAAATAGAGATATTCAAACAACAATCAAAACTCTAGAAATGAAAGATACAATGAATCAAATTAAAATTCATTTGAAAGCATCACAGTTTATAGTTTATATTGTGTAGAAAATAGAACGTCAGACCTTGAAGACAGGAATTTAAGCACTAAAGACATGGTATATGAACTTGAATACTTAGTATTCAATAAAAGGAAAAAAAAAGACCATGATCAGAATATACAGGAACTCTGGGAAAGCATCAAGAGAACAAACCCAAGAGTTATTGGGATAGAAGAGAACATGGTAAAACAGGCTAAAAGCAATAGGAATATTTTCAGTGAAATAGTAACAGCAGAAATTTCCCCTTTTTTAATTTACTTTTTTATTTTTTATTTTTATTGAGAAATTAATTATTGAAGAATCATACAAGATTTTATCAAAATAATTTAAAATGTGTATAGATTCTGGGTATTAGAATTACCCCCAGGAGTGCCCCCCCAATTACCCACCCTTATCCCTCCCTTCCCCTTCCCAAAATATCTCTAAAAAAGTATTATGTTGTATAACCTTACAACTTATCTGGATTTAACACATAATAATAGACCACATTTCTCAATGGCCAGGGTCTAGTTCCAGCCTCTACAGATGAGTGGAGACATTCGACCTTTGGTTCTCTGGGTTAAGCTGATTTTACTCAGCATAATTTCTTCCATAGCCATCCATTTACCTTCAAAGGCTGCAATATCATTGTTTCTAATTGCTGTGTAAAATTCCATGGTATAAATGCACCACAGTTTTTGGATCCATTCATTCAGTGAGGGACATCTGGGTTGTTTCCATAGTCTAGCAATAGTAAATTGAAATTTCCCCTTTTTGAAATGAGATACACATCCAAATACAGGGTGAGTGAAGGACCTCAAACAGGATAAAAATAGAAACTCTCCAAGACACATCATAATCAAAAGGTCTAAAACATAAAAGAAGGAAAAAATATTAAAAACTGCAAGAGACAAACATTAAGTAATATTTAAAACAAAACCAATAAGGCTTACTTCTTATTAGCTCGGACAATAACATCAAAGAGGACCAGGAATGAGATATTCCAAGGTCTAAAACTGAACACTTTCCACCAAAGATTGCTATATTTCAAAATTGATGATGAAATAAAAACTTTTTATGAGAAGGATAAGCTAAAATTCATGACCTAACTAACCCAGCACTACAAAGAGTACTCAAACAGAGTAATCCCACAAAAAAACCCCAAAAGCTCCAAAATGGATGAAAATTGCTGGAAGAGCAATAAACTAAATGACAATCAAGGCAGAATTAAATGCAGCAAGTAAATAAAAATGGTAAGAATCTACAAACACATATCCATAATAGCACTGCTTGTAAGCGGTCTCAACTCCCTATTAAAAGACATAGATTAGAAAATTGATTAGAAGAAACAAGTTGACTTCTTATCTCATTTCTTCCACTATCCATTCTTCATTTAAAAGAGAATCATTCAATCTCCATATCTTTATATGTTTTCTAATAATGTTCTTGCTGTTGGTTTCTTGTTTCATTCTATTAGAAAAAACAACACTCATCTCATAGGCAACAATACCGAAAGGCTGAAAGTAAAAGAATGGAAAAAAGCATTCCATGAACCTGGAGTCCAGAACCAAGCAGGAATAGTTATTCTCATATCTAACAAAGCAGACTACAATAAAAAAATGATCAGAAGAGACAAAGAAGGCCACTATATACTGGTGAAGGGAACAATCAAACAAGAAGATATTATAATGATAGCAAACGTATATCCAAAATGTCAGTGTACCTAACTAGATAAAAAAATATTTCTTGACATTAAAACCAAGAGAAACCCAAATATAGTAATACTGAGTGATTTCAGCACACTCTTATCACAAATAGACAAGTCATCCAAAAATAAAATCAATAAAAATAATTCTGATCTATTACTATAAATCAAATGTACCTAGTAGACAGAATACTTCACCTCAAGATGCTATATTTACTTTCTTCTCCTTAGCTTATAGAACTTTTCCTGAAGTACACCATTTTCTAGGGTATAATTCAAGTCTTAGTAAATACAAAATATGAAAAAGAAAAGAAAAAAAACACATATAATCCTATGCATCCTATAGATCATAAAGGAATGAAACAAGAAACCAACAGCAAGAAAATTATTAGAAAGCATATAAAGACATGGAGATTGATTCTCTTTTAAATGAAGAATGGATAGTGGAAGAAATGAGATAAGAAGTCAAGAAATAATTAGAAACAAAGGAGAACAGAAACAGCATATCAAAATATCTGGAACAGAATAAAGAGTATAACATGAAAATCTAGTACATTGAATATATACATTAGAAATATGAAGAGATCCTAAATAAATAAACTTGTGCCCCACCTCAAGGCTTTAGAACAGGAAGAACAAAGTAATTCTAAAATCAGTACAAAACAGGAAATAATTAAGATCAGAGTGGAAATTAATGAAATTGAGAATAAAAAACACATGATCAATTCAACAGTTTGTTCTTTGAAAAGATAGATAAAAATGATAAACCCTTAGCCAATTTAATCAAAACAAAGAGAGAGAAGATCCAAATAAACAAAACTGAAAATGAGAAGAAGCTATGACCACAGAAACTTTGAGCATCCAGAGAATCATTAGAAACTATTTTAAAAATTGATAATCTAATAACTGGAAATGTGGAAGACACTGACAAATTTCTAGACAAATATGACATGCCCAAGTTGAACTAGGAAGAATTAGAAGATAGATTTTTCACCTTAGAACTAGCATCAGTTTTTTCTCAAATTATTTCATGAAATTGTCTGGGAAGGAACACTCTCAACTACATTCTATGAGGCCAGTATCATCCTGATGCAAAATATAGACAAAGACATATCAAGGAAAGAAAACTACAGACCAAAATCTCTGAAGAACATAGACACAAAAATTCTTAATACTATATTTTTAAAATTATGTTATAAAACATATGAAGAAGGTAATACACCATTATCAAGTACATACAATCCCAGGAATGAAAGGTTCATTCAACAAAAATGAATCAATAAATACAAATCATCACACAAATAGAATTAAGGACAAGAATCAGATGAGCACCTCAATAGATGAAGAAAAGGCCTTTCATAAAATCCAGTGCCTATTCATGTTAAAAACCCTGGAGAAACTAAAGACAGAAAGAATGTACCTTAAAGTTAAAAAGGCTATCTATGACAAACTCAAAGCCAATATCATGTTGAACAGAAAATCTGAAAAGTGTTTCCTCTCAAATCAGGAACAAGGCATGGATGTCTACTCTCATTAATTCTACCAAATATAGACTTGAAGTTCTTGCCAACGCACTCAGGCTAGAGAAGAAAATTAAAGGGATATAAATAGAAAAAAAAAAGAAGTCAACTTATATCTGTTTGCTGATGACGTGAAAATATAATCTAGAAGATTTAAAACAAAAGTTCTTCTAAAAGACGTTTAGATCTGATAAATGAATTCAGCAATTAGAAGCATAAGAGACATGCATTTATAAATGAATAACTTTCCTGTACTTCAACAATGATTTTGCTGAGAAAAAAATTAGGAAAATTATCCCGCTCACAATAACCTCAAAAAATTAGGAAAAATCAAAGCAAGGATATGAAAAATTTCTGCAATGAAAATTATAGAACATTGAAGAAAGAAATCAAAGAAGACCTTAAAAATTGGAAAGAACTCCCATATTCTTGGGTAGGCAGAATTAATATTGTTAAAAGCATTATACTACCAAAAACTAAAATTCATATTTAATACAATCCCCATCAAAATGCCAAAGATGTTTCTTAAAGAACTACAACTGAAAAAACAGCCTTAAAATTTATTTGAAAACATAAAATTCCCATTATAGACAATATAATCCTAAGCAACAAGAGTGATGCAGGAGCATCACAATACTGGATCTCAAATTATACTACAGAGCTATATTAACAAAACAGCATAGTATTGGCATCAAAATAAATATAAGATCAATAAAATAGAATGAAAGACACAGAGCCAAATTCACATACTTACATCTATCTGATATTTGACAAATGTTACAAAAATTTATGTTGCAGAAAAAAATAGCCTTTTAAACAAAAGGCTGAGAAAAATGAATATTCATATGTGGAAGAATGAAACTAAATCCTTACCTCTCACTCTGCACAAAAGTCAAATCAAAGTGGACTCAGGACTTGAGAATTAGATCATAGAATTTGCAACTATTAGCATAAAACCCAAGGCTCAACATTCCTTAACAAGACCCATAAAGCTCAAGAAATAAAACCAATAATCAATAAGTGGGATGTCATCAAGTTAAAAAGTTTCTACATAACAGCCAAAATGACTGAGCTTATGGAGAGAGCCTAAAGAATGGGAGAAAATCTTTGCCAGCCACTTCTCTGACAGGTGATTAATATCCAGAATATATAAAGAAACTTACTAACAAACAAACAAATAAATAACTCTATCAAGACATGGACCAAAAAAAAAAAAAAACAAACCCCAAAATATACTATTCTCAAAGAAACACAAATAACAAACAAATACAAGAAAAAAATTATTTTATATCTCTATCGATATGGGAAATGCAAATCAAAATTCCTCTGGGATTTTACCTAATTCCAGTCAGAACAACAATCATCAAGAACATGAATGAAATTAAATGTTGGCAAGGATATGGAGGAAAGGTACACTGACAAATTGTTGTTGGGACTGCAAATTGGAATGGCCACTCTGGAAAGAATTATAGAAGTTCTTCAAAAAAAAAAAAAAAAAGAAAAACTGCTGGAACAGTGGCTCTGTGGTTTCAGCATTTGCCTGGCATGCACGAGTGTGCAAGTTCAAATCCCAGCACCAGGTACAAAACAATGTCCTAGAGCAACGAAAGCCACGTGAAAAACCAAGGGAAAAAAATAAGGAATAGAATCACCTTATGAGATATGAACCAGCTATCCTACTTTTTGGTATTTATTCAAAACAACTGAAATCAGCATACTACAGTAATAAAGCCACATTTATACATTTATCACAATACAATTCATAATAGCCAAATTATGAAACTAGTCCAATGCTCATCAACAGATGAATGGATAATGAAAATGTAACACACACACACACACACACACACACACACATATACATATACACACATACATACATTCATGAGGAGCCTTACTCAGTTGTAAAGAATGTTGAAATTATGGCATTTGTTGGTAAATGGATGGAAATGAAAAACATCCTGCTAAGTGAAATAAGTCAGACTCAGAAAAATCAAAGGTTAAATGTTTTTTCTCATATTTGGATGCTAGAACCAACTAAGAGAAAGAAGTTGGGGGGTGGATTGGGTTTCACAATGATATAGGGAAGTGGAAGTGGAAGATGGAAACCTACAGGGAATGGAGAGGGATGGGAAAGGGAAATAATTCTGGAAGGAATTCAACAAAATCATGCTATGTGCATGTATAAATATACCACAGTGTAATTCACCTTTATGTATGTGTAAAAAGCTTCAATCAATATAATTAAATGAATTAAAGGAAGATGATTAGAATAGAGAGAGGAGTATGGGGGAGGGGTGGAGAAAGGGAAAAGCAGGGGCACCAACGGCTAAAATGGAGTAAATCAAATTCTAAGCATATGATTTTTGTCAAAATGAACACAACTATTTTGTATAACTACAATTCTCCCATAAATTTAAAAATTAAATAACATCTGTTCTTCCCATAGTGCCAAACATAACTATGTTATATTATAATGATGTAAGAATCATTAAATCAGACACATTTATGAAACGAAGATTGTTTGGTGAATTCTTTAGAGGGTGAAAATATTGAATAAATAACTATGGGTATTTGCATATATAGGTTTTGGCCACTGGAAGACTCTCATATTTTTAATAGATTCTTTAGAAATCTACTTGCTATAGCTACAACTTCCATATCACAAAATTAAATTTTGGTATTATAAAAAACTATCTAGTTCCTTATTCATAAAGACACAATATGTCATATGTCATAAAGACACAATATAAAAATAAATTTATGTTTTAAAAATGAATGCTATAGATTTATGCAAAAGGATGTAATGTGAATAGTATGAGCTGAGCTATTTTAGGCAAGTCAGTTTGGGGTAGAAGGATATTTTGGGTCAGAAAAAATGAAATGATTCTTTGATTTTTTTTCATCTGTGCATAAAATAAGAATTTGAGAAGTATAGGGCTTGAGAACAAAGAAGTAGAGCAACAGGGTATATATAGAGGTGACTCAGATAAAAATTTTGTTCAATATCAGAAAAAATTACAATGGATTATTTAATTTTACAGATAGAGCTGTTATTTGTCAAACACGCAATGTGTCAGCGTCAGGGAGAAAAAACTGCCCTCTGCTTTCCTAGTTTTTCATCTGGGGCCCTGGAAATTAGACTGACAAAAGAAAGCAGTTTATCAACATCCACTGGGAGAAGCTCAGTGAGGAGTAACTCAAAGATGGTGAGAACTCTGGACTATAGAGTCTTAACAAAGAGCAATTAATGTGTAGAAAAGTGACAAGATGAAGGAAAAAAGTTTCAGGCTTTTCCTTTAGGTCATAAACTGGGAAGATAAATTCATGAAGATGCTGATGCAAGGAAAGGGAGAGTGTAGAAGTCTGTCATGAAGATTCCTCTTATTGCAGTTTTCAGGCTGACTGAAGTCCAAACTTGTTTGTATGTAAATATGGGAGAGGAGAGCAGAGAGCTGTTTTAGGCATCTGATGTCTTTTAGTTGTTTGCAGCTCTGAACAATCCTTATTGGCTGGCATTTTCTGGTCCCTCACACTAGGCTGTTGGTCAGCATTTACGAATATCAATTCACTCTACCCTTGCACCGGTGCTCTGTATTAAGTATGCTTATTATTTCCACTTCATACGTAGGGGCTAAGGATAGATGTGCCCAATGTCATATATTTTTTAAGTGGTGAAACAAGATTTGAACCTTGCTGTCTTCCTCATTTTTTCCTCCCCCTCGCCTGTCTTTTCTCTCCACCCCTCCTCTCCTTATCTCTCCCCTTTCCCTTACTTTCCTTTCCGTTTTATTTCTTCTCTTACCCTCCTGACTTCATATGATGAAATATTTATTCAATGGATTATATTTTTGGACACAAAAAGGAATGAAGTACTGATATACACAACCACTTGGTCTTGAAAGCACTATTGTAATTGTAAAAAGACAATTATAAGTGACTACATACTGTGATTCTTCTTATTGGAATTGTACAGAACAGACTAGACATATCTAGACGGAAATCATATTTGTGCTGGAGTAGAGCCTGGTAGGGGCAGGAAATGGGTTATTATTGGTACTGAGTGTGAAGTTTGTGAGTAATAAAAATGTTTCAAAATTGGGCAGTGATGATGATTTCCAAGCTATATGAATATCCTAAGAAACACTCAATTGTGCACTTCAAAAACTATAAATTTCATAATACATGAACTGTGTCCTAATAAAGTGCTATGAAAAAGCAAACTGCATACATGTATACTTGTATTTTTATATAGTACATTAACTTTTTGGTACCTTTATTATTCTTTTTCTAAATCTGTTTAGTTAAGGTTCATACAGAGCATCATCATATATTTCCTTTTGAGTGCTAATTAAAAAACCCCACAGTATTCCCAGAATAGTTAGGATAAAACTATAGCTATTATTTATTTTTACATTGAACTTATCAGAATTTATAAACTAAATCGGTGTGGTCATTCAAGGTCTCCTTTGATGTATACATCTTTGTGAATAAGGGACACAAAGGAGTCTTTTAAATTCTGAACAGAGTGTGAAAACTCATTTGAGCAAGAAATTCTAAATCTGGCTCTGCCAATGTGTATGGGAAGTTGGATAAATTACCAGTTTTTCAGAATTTTTATTTATTTGGATATAAAATGAATATAAAATTAAGGATTTGTGTAGAGTTTGAATGCTCTACAAGTGCTCTTTTTTGTTCTTAAGTTTTCCAAGCATCAGTTTTCTGATCTATGTAATGGGGCTGAAGTCTATTAATGCAATTTAAAATGGATGTTGCGACTATGTACTTTAGTACAGAATTTAGCATGATAAGTGGATGTTTTAAGTTGTTATTGTTTTGTTGTCATCCTAAACTATCTCTTCTATCCATCCCTTCTATACGATTTTTGTATCCTTTTCTCTCTGCTTTCAACTCTTCTTCATTTGAAGCTTAGTATTATAACCAGCTTTATTTTTTCAGAAATCATGGATAAAGAATTGAACTAAGCTACGTGAGAAACCTCTGCAGAAAAATCTCACTAAGCCTGTGTACAAAGTCCTGAGAGGTCCTCTGTGAAGTACAGAGGAGTGTGCATCTCTCTGCAAGGAGAAAGCCTAGGGTGTGTTTGGGAATAATACATGTATCCATGAATTACAGTATAAACTGAAAGAGGCCAGTATCACATAGAAGAAAAAAATGGAAGGAGAGGAATTTATTTATAGATGAAGTAAGGGGATAAGAGGGAGGAAATTAGAGAATTTTGTAAAAGAGCAAAGTTATGGCAGGTAGAATAACAGCTCTCCAGAGATCTGCTTCCAAATCCCTGGAGCCTGTCAAAATGTTGGGATGAATGACGCAAGATGAATTATCTTAGAATATTAAAGGGACCTAGTGTAATCATAAGGCTCTGTAGAAGTGGAAGAGGGTGGCAGAAGGAAATGAGTCAAGAGTCATAAAAAGTTGCAATGTTGTTAGGTTTGGTGATGGGACGTGTGCCCTGACCCAAGCTGGGTAGGGGCCTTTTAGAAGTAGGAAAGAATACTTTCTATCTAGAGCCCCCCCACAAGTCACAGTTCTGCTGCACAGTGATCTTAGCCTCCGGAGCTGGGGGTTGGACTTCTAACATACAGAACTGTCAGATAACAGTTTTTCTTGAGCAACTATATTTTAGATAATTTGTTATAACAGTAAGGGAAAATGGATACAAAAGTATGGACGTTTCCATTAAAAGTCTCCTTTGTTCCCTCTATTGATTTTATTTTATTGTATTTATTTTTTTACATTTATTAACTTTTTATTAAGAAGTTGAGTTGTTGTACAATCATAAATGTGTATAAAGTAACAATATGACATGCATTTGATCCTAAAACATAGTTACCCCCACATCGCCCATATCCCAGTCTATTGATTCTTCTATACTATACCTCTATACTATATATTTATAGGAAATATAAATGTTTATATATGTACGATTATAAATTTTACAGAATTAAATGTTTGCTTAA